>PVLC010003060.1:15283-103220 GCA_004027655.1 Graphiurus murinus
AAAGAAGAAATACAAATGGCCAATAAATGTATGAGGAAATGTTCCACATCATTAGCAATCAGAGAGATGCAAATCAAAACTACCTTGAGATTTCACCTAACTCCAATCAGAATGGCAACTATCAAGAACACAAACAACAACAAAGGCTGGCGAGGGTGTGGAGAAGTGGGAACCCTAATACATTGTTGGTGGGATTGCACATTAGTGCAACCACTTTGGAAAACAGTATGGAGGATCCTCAGACGAATGGGAATGATCCTACCATATGATCCAGCAATACCTCTACTGGGTATCTACCCAAAAGAAAGGAAACCAAACTATCAGACCAATGCATGTGTATCTATGTTTATAGCTGCACAGTTTACAATTGCCAAACTATGAAACCAGCCAAGATGTCCATCAACAGATGAATGGATTACAAAACTATGGGATATGTCCACAATGGAATTTTACTCAGCCTTAAAGAAGAACAAAATCATGTTATTTGCAAGGAAATGGAAGGAACTGGAAAACATTATGTTAAGTGAGATTAGTCAGTCACAAAAAGTTAAAATTCAAATGCTCTCCCTAATATGTGGAGGCTAGGGAGAAAATGGGACATAAGAGGGACTCCAGGTGAAGGAGAATTCTTAGGTGGACAAAGAATTTGATTTAACGAAAGATGATGGGGGGGAGGGAGGGACACCCTAATGAGCATGATGTACTTACAAGATCACATCAAAGTCAATCACTAAAATGACCTTGAGAAGGAGGGATAAGGAGGGAGGGGGGTGGGAATTGGGGAAGGGTTAATGAGAAATGTGTGCATAGATGTCTTTACCTATACTAGCTTGTACCCAACAAAGATGTGTGATTAACCCTGTTGTACCCAAGAAATGTATAAAAATCCATGCTAAACAATAAAAAAATAATAATTAATAAAAAAGAGTTTGGCTCTTATTATGATACATATTTTGGAAAAGAGAGATTCAATTGTGCATAATATTTATACAATATAATATATTACTAAAGTTTCTTGCAAATTATGTTATATCAGGTTAATTGAAAAAAAGAACACCGATTTAGTTTCTATCATTGCCTGTCATTTTTATAACTACTAAAAATTATTAATGAATACTTGTGTTACATTTCATTTTGGGAGAGACAACATCTTATAATAAAACACTTTAATAGCAAAGCCATTCTTATCACATTCAATGGAAGAAAAGCATTAAAAATAATTGGATGTTTATGACACATAGCAGAGCATGGCTAAGTTTTGCATAAATCTGATTAAATATCCAACCATAATCTTTCTTTAGTCCAAAAAGTATTTACATTGGAGTTTTCTTATTAGCATATAAGAAAGATTTAAAATGTAGGACCTGATAGACAAAATTTGAATAAGCAGAGTACTTATTTATATTAATGTACCAAATTAATAAGTACTATAATTAATATATTGCAAAATATAGTCAATTAATATATAGTATTATATGTAATATATTAATATTAGTAGTAGTTAATAAAGTTCTAATGAGTAGTTCTCTCTTAATCACAGCTGATTCTTTATTCAAAGGGATATTTAAGTTTGTGTTTTATACTTTCCTTTCTCAACGAGAAAATGTATATATTTCTTGCAGCCTTTCTGTCAACATTGCTTATAATTTGCTGATATAATTTGGAGTGAAAGTATTAAATTAAAAAAGAAGAAGACAAAAAGGAAGAGGTGGCAAAGTATCCAAAGCAAATGCAGTGTCCTTCAGTCACTTGGAAGAAACTGTGAGGTTGTGGAATATGACCAGAAATATGTATGAGTGAGATTTGCAAATATTATACATATCATATAGGAAAACCAGATCCTTTGCTCTTACATAACAGTGTTTACTATTAATACATTATTTATTAAAATTTATTGTCTTTTTCTTACTGTGCTAGAAATAAAATACCTTTTCTTTAAAAAATATTGCTTGCAATCTTAGCTCCTTTCATGAGTTTAATGTGGTTAATATTCAAAGACGTATCTTATTCTGTACTCTAAGAATATTTTGTTATTTGTATTATTTGTTAAACACTAAGGCTTTTATGAATTTTATAAAACTTTTAAATAAAACATCTATGAGTCAATATTCTATAGAAAATAAATTTTGGAGCCAGGATTGGTTGTGTATGCATGTAATATGAGTACTTAGGAAGCTGAGGCCAGAATGATCCCTGTTTTAAAATAAGAAATAAAATAGGGCTGGGGTTTTTGTTCAGAGGAAGAATGCCACTGGGTTCAATTTCTAGTACCTCCTCCGCAAATTAAAATAAATAAATAAATAAATAATAAATAAATAAATAATTTTAGATAATGCATTCTAAAAAGTGCATTTATGAGAATCTAGCCTTTTTTTCTTCTTCGAGGAATTTTATTTATTTATTTTTCTGTGATACTGAGTATTGAACCCAGAGACAATTTACTTCCCAGCAAATCCCCTATTTCTTCTTCTTTTGCATTAGGGTCTCATTAAGACTAGCCATGAGCCTGTGATCCTCCTGTCTCTGCCTCCCAAGTACTCGGATTACAAGTGCATACCACCTCAACTAACTTACTTCAAGTAATTTTTAATGTTCATAAAAATTTTAAAATTGTTATTGAAAATGTTTTCACACACTTGTAAGACAAAAAAAAAAAACTTCTTTCAACTTTAAAAACAAAATTCTCTGGTTTGGGAAATTTTACCTCTGTAATAGACAATTGTGAGTCAATGGTGAAGCCACATGACTATTTCTTTAGTTCCCAACAATTGACCCCAAACATTCAAAAATATTTTTTCTTTTACAGTTTGACTCTAAAATTAATATTTCTGAGTTTTTAAGGAGAATCATGTAAAAATATTTTGTTTAATTTGAAAAAACAAAAATATCCACTTATATTTGGCATACGTTGAGCTAATTTTCTGCACAACCTGATGGTTATTGCCTAAAAAGATTGATTATTTGCCTCATTTTAATTGTTTTTATTATTGACTCGCTAATAATATCAATTGTTTTCTAAATATGAAATTGGGTTAAACATATCTACCTCTTCAAACATCTATCATTTATTATGGTGAAAATTTTCAGCTTTTCATTGAAATGTGCAATATATAACTGTTATGTATAGTCAGTCTACTGTGCAATAGCCAATCAGAATTTCTTGCTCATATCTTACTGTAACTGGATAACAAATGTTCTTCTCATTAGTGGACTTACCAGAATTATTAACTCAGTTTTATTTCTCAATTTCAAAGATAATATATAGCCATAGCACTGTGAATCATGCCTGTAATTTCAGCACTTTGGAGGCTATGACATAAGAATTACAGGTTCGAGGCAGAGCATGGTAATTTAGTGAATCTCTATTTCCAAAAAAGAATTAGGAGCTGGACATGGTGGCGCACGCTTGTAATCCCAGCATTTGGGAGGCTGAGACCGGAGGATCCGAGTTCGTGGCCAGCCTCAGCTACCTAGTGAGGCACTCCGCAACTTAGTGAGACCCTGTTTCAAAATAAAGAATAAAAAATAGGGCTGAGGGTATAGCTCAGATGTAGAATGCCCCTGGGATTAATCCCTAGTACCGCAAAAAAAAAAAAAAAAAAAAGAATTAAGAATTAGGGTAGGTGTTTGTGGCTCAATGGTAGAATGTTCCTGAACTCCATGGCTCAATTTCAAGTAACATACACAAAAATAAACAAAACAAAATAGTAGCATGATATTATTAGTTCCTTCTTAAAATTTATATATATTTTTGGTACCAGGGATTGAACTCAGGGGCATTCTACCTCCGAGCTCCACCCCAGCCCTATTTTTTATTATTTTGGAACAGGATCTCACTAAGCTGTGGAGTGCCTCACTAGGTAGCTGAGGCTGGCTGCGAACCCGAATCCTCCAGTCTCAGCCTCTCAAATGCTGGAATTATAAGCGTGCACCACCCCACCTGGCAACTAAATTTTTTAATATCTTAAATGTAATTGAATCAGGATAAAATATATTTGTACCATAGTTTTACATTATATTAACTCTATAAATGTTCAAATGTTACATAAAAAATGTTTTCATTTAAAAACTCTGAGAGAATCAGTTGTTTAAAATATATATGAATAAGAAGCCACTGTGGATTCTATTTTCTGTTGATGAGTCTGTATTATGTCTTTCATTTGCCATTGCCATTCCAGAACTGTCTTGTAACTTCACATGCCCTACTCCACTGTCCTGGCCCAGTGGTGTGTGTAGATTAGATGAATTGACTTTGTGTCCTCTGACTCCTGCTGTGGTTGGTCAATGAGGAGCCATTTTAGGAAATCAAAGTAAGGGGAGGGAGAGTAATCTTTGCTCTGCTTCTGTCTCTGTGGGGGAACTCAGTATAAACAGTTTTCTTTAACAAAAGATTTCGGCTCCTCTCAGTGAAGTTGCACAATAGGACTCTCTCCTTTCAGCTTCTGATTATCCATCCCTACTCTTTTATCTTTCAGGCTAAGAATACTGATGGAAACTTTGTGTAAGTCTTGGTTTCTCAACTATTATTCCTTGAGCTGCCTCTTCAGTCAACACCCTCTGTAGTTAGATAATCCCTTTGGAAATATACTTTTCATATATTATTAAAATGAGAATGTGTTATCTGTTTCATATTGGGACTTGGATAAATTAAGGATATCTGATTTTTTCATGACTCAAATTCTAAAATTTAAAAACTCTATCATTTTACCTGTAATTTTGGATTCAAAGTGAAGGAAATACTATTCCTAGCATAAGTAGTTTTTAAAAAACTTGTACTCATAAGGTTGTGGTTTGCTAAGGTAAATAATTAAATACCTGATGCCTAGAGTTTCCCAAGGTCCAGAAAACTAGGACATATTTCATAAATCATCAGAAGGCTGCACATAGAGGGTAGTTTCTGAGGATAAAATTGGAAGAAAGCAACCTAGGAGAATTATATTATCTATGATAAACCACCAAAGCAAATATATGCATAAGCCATTGAGGGAGAACAGCCAAAACAGTAGAAAAGAAAATACAATAATAAAGACTAATAACATGAAAAGAAGAGAGAAATTAAATTAATAGACAAGCATAAGAACAAGGCCAAACTGCCATCAGCCTAGAGGCAGTTGGAACTTGAATAAACACTATTACACATTTGGAATCACTTTATGCCTTATTTTTTATTGATTGTGCATATAATTATATATTCACTTACCCATCCAATCATTCATCAAATATTTACACATTAACTTTATTTCTCCGGATCCAAAAATCTGAAGATGCAATAGTGATGAAAATATTGGCACAGCTTACAAATGTATTAGTGACAGATAAAGAACATCAGGGATTCATAAAGCTGCAAAGGAAAGTCAAATAATCCAGTCTTCAGTAAATAAGGAATTTACTACAAAGACAAGGGTTTATGTGGAATGTGATTCCAATAATTAGAGGTGGATTAATGAATTCATTTAAGAAAATAAATAAGGCCTATTGATAAGTAATTTGTCATAGTGAGCAACTGAAGAACTTTGGAACCAGGGACACCATTGAAGAACTTTGGAACCAGGGACAGCATTGTCCTCAGAAATTTTTCCCCTACTGAATGGCAAAGACAATGGAGATTTTTTTTTTCCATGACCCACTTCTATCATTCCTAAAGGCTACTCTCCATGGGAATTAACGTCCCTGATCTAAGTGTGGGCCAAGATCAAACATCTGATCTAAGTGTGGGCCACGATCAAACAAGACATGCAGTAACACTATCGTGGCAAGAGCCTGTGGGTGTGCACTCAGGGTTTCTGCCACAGCTTTGCAGATAAAGTGGCTCTCTAAGAGAAAATTCATGCATATTGCTGTAGACCTGTGTTGTCCATATGACAGGCATCATATGCATATGACTATTTGTATTAAAGTTAATAGAAGATCAAATTTAAAAATTCAGGATTTGTCCATTATGCTATTGATACATTGATGGTACTCTGTATACAGTACTATGTACTTATACACAGTATATAGTGCTGTGTACTTATACACAGTACTATGCATCACAAGGAGTATTCAATAATTTGAGTATTATTTCCTTTATTGAAAGAATTTCTGTTATAGAACAGAGTCTTATACATAAAATAAAACACTGAATTTTTACTAAATTTTCAAAGGTAGCAAAAAGCTGAGGTGAAATGAAATAAGATATTTTTCAACAGGCAAATTCACACTTGAAAATTAAATATAGCAAACACATGTAAATATTTCTTGCTTTTTTTTGTGTGTGTGGTACTGAGGATGGAATCCAGGGGCATTCTACCTCTGAGTTACACCCCAAGTCCTATTTTTTATTCTTTATTTGGAAACAGGGTCTCACTAAGTTGTGGAGGGCCTCACAAAGTAGCTGAAGCTGGCCGCGAACCCAGATCCTCCAGTCTCAGCCTCCCATGTTCAGGGATTACAGGGGTGCGCCACCAACCAGGTGACATGTAAATATTTTTATCTAATCTCAAAGTCAAGATCATAGTCCAAGATTATTCATTTTGTTTTGAAGTTGCTCAAACTTTTGAGATGCTTAGTATTTTTGCAAAGACAATTACCACTCATTTACTGAATACGTTAAAATTATGTTTAGACACAATAACCTGCAGTGTCTTCACTTTCTCATTATGAATCTTTATACATTTGTATGATATTTACATTTCTGAATACTTTCTAACTTCCAATACCAAACACAAATAGATTTTCCTGGGGAGGAGCCTCTCATGCATATTCCTGCAGTTTGGAGCAGGTGAGGAAGATGCTTTCTTGTAGTCTCCACAGAATGAAGACAAGAATGCAGCATTTGACCATCTGCCCTTGGTTTACATATATAGTTTTCCTGTAGTTTATTTTCTGTAACTTAGTGAGGCTCTCAGCAACTTAGTGAGAGCCTGTTTTCAAATGAAAAATTAAATAGGGCTGAGGGTATATCTTGGCAGTAGGAGGCCAAGCTATACCTCCAGGCCTTTGTGTACTTTTTCAATACTAATACTAATACTACTACAAATAGCAATAATAATTTTTTAGATTCTAAAAATAGTAAAGTTAAATAATCAATATAATATGTTACTATAAACATCTAAGCGGCATCACATGAAAATAATTGTTTTATTTAAAATATGTTCTATAATCTCATAGGTAAAACTAATATTAATTATTATGTAATATGGTCATATTATTACAAAAATAGAAATTTATAGGATGTAACTTTTTTGGTTTTGATGCTCATGAGCAAGAGGAGAATAAACCACTTATATAGTCACCAAGGTCATACCCATAGGTGCCACAGCTCCTTAATAGCTGGATCTTGAACAAGGCTCAGTCCGCTGAAGTCCTGCAAGGCAAGCGATTCCAAAAGAAGGAATGCATGGCCTATCCCACTTTGCATTATTATATTCTGGAAATTTGGGGTGTTTTGGGTTTTACTTTTATATTAATTATAAAGGAAAACGTCTTAGAAACATGTGGCCTGACAGATACTGATCTCTTAGCTGAAAAAAAAGCAGTGCCTCAAAACAATCCAATGCTTGTAAAAGGTCTAGAAACAGGCTTTGCTAGTTTATCCAAATAGATACTACCTGGTCCCACCTGGAACCATATAACCACCTGAGATAAGATAGAACACAGCTTAACGGGTCTAAACAAAATTGTAAAGATTTTACCTAATGGAAAAGAATTTTTATATACATCTTGTGATCTTAAATGGTTGAGGATAACCTTTGAAAAAACAAGTCTGTAAAATTCCTGCTCTATATGCCTCATTGTAAAAAAAAATAGTATAAAACTGTGAAAGACAAACAATAAAACAGATGCGCTTCTTCACTGCATTTGGTGTGAGCGTATTCTCGTAACCTGGTCTCAATCCACACCGATCAAGGGACCCCCGACCCCGCTGTCTCCGAGGGCTGGACCCCGGCACATAGGAACCTACCTCCAGCCACACTCTACTGGCCTGGGACCATTATAATGTGTTTATCTACTGCTGGGATTACAACCCTCATGACTCAATCACATCAGTTCCCAACATTCATAAATGAACTCTTTGGGGAACATTTTATGTCTAACTATAACAGTTTCAAACAGAACATGGTAAATCTTCAATTTTGAATATCTGTATCTGGATATATTTTTTAAAAATTTTAGAGAGTGAATAAACAAAAACATTTCATCTGCATATCCTTACTTAACACTGATACAGAAATAATGTATTTATCATTTCTTAGAAGACAGACATGTGAGCACATACTAATATATACATACATTCACATCTAACTACAAAGTATTTCACTATACTATGTTCAGGAAACTTCTCTGTATGGTATTTGGGGGTGGAGTGGGGGTGTGATACACTACCAAATTTTGCTATTTTTTTTATTTTAAGGCAGTCTCTTGTGAATTTACAATGCATTGGCCTTGAACCTGTGACCCTCCTGCCTCAGCCTCCCAAGTACTTGGATTACAGATGTGCACTACGGGGCCAGCCTCTCTGAGTGGTCTTGAATCCAACTAATTCTTCTTTTTTCTTGACTGTAATTGTCAAAACATAACTTTAGAATATCCTGGACATGCAGCATCCTGAGATAAAGTTTAGCTGGGAGAACAGCCCAGACTCTGTTCCAGTTTCCATCGAAAGATATGTCCTTCGACACTTTGATCCCATGTGTAATATAACATCTTCAGGGTTCCTCATCCATTGTACATGTAGGACTCCTAAGATCAAGACTCCTTTTCCCTTGCACAGCTTTCTGAGCCTTTGGAGGATCTGCTTGCAATGAATCCTAAGCTTCTATTGTCTCTCAGTACCCATCTGTGAGTAATAAATACAAATCGTGTAACTTGTTATGAGTATGTTCTGTCTTGCTGGACTCGAACAAGCTTATAACCAGTATACCACACACCTGCTTCACAATGTGTACCTTAAATTTCATTTTGAAATTATTATTTATATATATATATATTCCTGGTAGATGAAAAATTCAGAATCCTTTTCAACTCTGACCTGGCATCATTCTTTTTTAAAAAATCTTTTATTTGGCTAAGAAAATCAAATACTTTTTATTGATAATCTCTATTTTATTTCCTGAAAGCAAAACATCACATTGACAAGTATATTTTGAATTATTTGTGGATCATCTAGAAATGCTATCAGGAATTCATGCTTCTGAAATGAATATAAGTATCCAAAAAAATTTAATGGAAATGTAGTTACCCATTTGTACAACATTAAAAATTGACCTTGTACTTTTGAATACCACTAGTCCAAAATATGTCAAACCGTTATCTCAAACATATTTCATGGAATAGAGCAGGTTGGCTCTAATTACATTTGTACTTCATGGTCTCTGCCCTAGCTCTCAGAAATGGAGACAGAGTGTCTCTGATCGTCTGTTTCCAGAAAGCTAATTTTCTGAATAACAAAGTGGACACAATTAGAAAAGAACAATAAAAACAGGGAAGGGGTTGATTTAGAAATATGTGCACAAATGTTAAGAAAGGCTAAAATTAGGTATGGACAAAATATAGAGTTCTTTCCTGGAGAAACTACAAAACAAACAAACAAACAAATACCAACAACTGACAATTGGATTATGTAACATTAGAAGGGCAAACTAAGAGCTCTCTCTCTCTCCCTCTCCCTCTCTCTCTCTCTCCTCTCCTTCCTTCCTTCCTTTCTTCTTTCCTTTCTTTCTTCTACTCTTGTTCCCTATCTAATCCCATAGACCTGAGCTTTCTGAAAGACAAATGTTGCACACACAAAAATAAAATGCTGAAATGGAGTGTCATTCCTGTCCCTTACTAGCTGTGTGGTAGATGACATCATTCTTTATTGGAACAATTTCAAACAAAACAACAAGGTTTGTCCATCTTTTCCAGTTTTATAATAAATTTTAACCTTATCATCCATTTCTGATGTATAAAATAGATAGTTCTGCACTCAACAAACAATACACAATTATGACATACCAGACACCCAATCGAGACGTAAAATCAAAAGATGTTTTACTTTTAACCTGTGGAGAAAATTACTTGAAATTTACCCGGTTTTCTTTTTTTAAAGAAGAATATTGGGTCACATTTAAAAATGCATTAGAATGACTATAGTCTTCAGCAGCACAATTCATAATAACCAAATTATGGATCCAACCAAGGTGTCCATTAACTGTGAATAAATAAGGAAAGAAGTGGTATAGATATGCAATGAAATTTTACTCAGCCATAAAGAACAACAAAATTATTTCATTTGTGTGAAACTAGATGGAACTAGATAAAATTATGCTAAGTGAAATCAGCCAATCTCAGAAAGTCAAAGGTTAAATGTTATCTCTCATGAGTGAAAGATATGGAGAATATAGCAAACAAAAAAGACCAGATAATTGAGGAGAATGGCCACTAGCTTAGTGGAAGAGGGAATTGGGAGGAACAAAGGACAAGGGGAAAAGGAAGAACTGATGAAAGACACAGGTCAAATGGTGCTATGGCCATGTGAAGACCTAGTGAAACACAAAAAACATGTGTGCTTATTTGTATTACTTTGAATCTCACTATGATGTATAATATCAATGCACAGACAAAAGCATAGAAAAAAAGAAAGGCTACAGTCTTTATTTCAGAGAAGAGAAAAAAATTACATCTTCAATTATAGTTTTCCTATCGTTAATAATACATGTTCAGACTTTTATTTTTATTTATTTATTTATTTATTTATTTATTTATTTTTTTTTTTTTTTTTTTTTTTTTTTTTTTTTTTTTTTTTTTTTTTTGCGGTACTAGGGATTGAACTCAGGGGCATTCTACCTCCGAGCTACACCCCCAGCCCTATTTTTTATTATTTATTTTGAAACCGGGTCTCACTAAGTTGCGGAGTGCCTCACTAGGTAGCTGAGGCTGGCCGCGAACCCGGATCCTCCGGTCTCAGCCTCCCGAATGCTGGGATTACAAGCGTGCGCCACCACGCCCGGCTTATTTATTTATTTATTTATTTATTTATTTATTTATTTATTTATTTATTTATTTATTATTTTGTGGTATTGGCGATTGAACCCATGGGCATTCTACTTCCAAGTTACACCCCAGTCCTATTTTTATTCTTTATTTTGAAACAGGAACTCACTACGTTGCAAACCTAAGTAGCTGCAACTGGCTGTGAACCTGTTATTCTCCTGTCTCAACCTCCCATGTACTGGGATTGCAAGCATGCACTGCTCTGCCAGACTATGTTCAGACATTTTAAAAAGTTTAATGATGCATAATTCTATGTATTACTGCCTGTAACATTCTGAATTGTGAGCTTAAATCAGGTAGAGATTTTATGGTATGTAAAATATATCTCAGAAGCTGGCCGTGGTGGCACACGCTTGTAATCCCAGCATTTTGGAGGCTGAAACCGGAGGATCCTGGTTCACCGACAGCCTCAGCTACCTAGTGAGGCATTCCACAACTTAGTGAGACCCTGTTTCAAAATAAAGAATAAAAAATAGGACTGGGGGTGTAGCTCAGAAGTAGAATGCCCCTGAGTTCAACCCCCAGTACCGAAAAAAAAACAAAAACAAAGAAAAACTCAGTAAAACTGTGAAGAAAAAGTGTGCCTCACCAGGTCACCAGGTCACCTCAGTATATGCTGTATATATAAAATGGACAGAAAAAAACCTGTAATGCAAAATCTGTTGCTTATGTTCTAATTACCAGTGTGAAATCACAAATGATTATTTGTGAATTATAATAAGAAATGAAAACTTTTTCATGTGATTTGTATATATTCTATTCACTAGATATTCTAAATTCCAGCCTTAAACCATTCATGGCCAATCAGTGATTATACATTTGCTTATATGATCTTATCTTTAAAGATTTTTTAAAGATTTGATTATATTAAGACTTTAATTTGAATCTTGTCACAAAATATGAAGATTGCTGGTTAGAACAGTCCACGATATGGAAATACTATTATTTAATGTGGCTAGTACAAGGATTTCTTTTTCTTTTTTCTTTTTTTTTTCCTTGTGGTACTGGAGATTGAACTCAAGGGGCTATAGCCTCTGCTACACCACCAGCCCTTTTATTTTTTTAATTTATTTTATTTTTGAAACAAGGTCTTGTTAGCTTGGTGAGTCTTGCTACATTGCTGAGACTGTCCTCAAATTTGCAATTCTCCTGTCTCAGCCTTCCAAGTCCTGGAATTATAGGCTTATGCCAACATATCTGGCTCTGTATGAGAAATTTTTAGAGTTCATATGTAAGAGAATGTTTGCTTTGTTTTAAGATATGCTGTAATGTCTACTTTCTACTAATATGCATTATATGACTTTCCAAAGAAAGAGATGGTATGAGACTGAAATTGAAATTATGTTGGCATTGCTGTTGTTGGTGACGATTACATCTGGGCACTATGAGTGTGTAACCGAGGTACAGTGCAGGACAATATCAAAAAGGTTGAATTGAGAGAAGACAGAAAATGATATGAAAGCAAATTAGAAGGAAAAAGAACATCTACCTCTCCTGGCACAGATATAGGAAATTTCCTTTCTAATATCTCTGAATTAAGTTGGTAATTATCAGCACAGAACTAGTATGAAGAACTTGTCTGTATTTCAGTCCTTTTCTAGTATCAATAATAATGGTCTAAGGTCTACCACAAATAGATTATCTATTTCATCAGTCCAATTATGTCTAAGCACTCCATTACATCAAAGTTTACAACTTTTAAAGCACAACTTCTGGGATTATGACAAGGTATCAAAGATGTTATCAAACTTAGTATTCACTGGCCACTTTAACAGACTGGAAAGTTCTAGATTGCCCTTGTCTTTGCTTCTTTCATCTGCCATTGTCCCGCTTCTTCACTACAACTTTTTTAGCTAACAGTTGTTTCCTTCCATTTTAGTCCATTTTCTATCATGTGATACATATACCTGACACAAACAACATGAGAGAAAGAGAGAGAGAGAGAGAGAGAGAGAGAGAGAGAGAGAAACCAGGAACAGATACAGTCCTCCAGACCACATCCCAGTGGCTTACCTTCTTCAGCTGCACCCCACCTGCCTAAATTACAACCAAGTAAATTATTAATCCTTCAGTATATTTACCCACTGATAATGTTAGAACCCTTATTTGGTTATTTTCCCTCTGAAAATTCTGGCATTAATAATACATAAGCTTTTCCAGGGGACATTTCATATTCAAACCACCATACCTCTCTCTCTGAATTTCACTACAGAGTACTTAGCTTGTGTCTGTTTTCTTTCACTCCTATTTCCTTCACTTTTGAAATTTTATAATACCTCAATATTTCCATAATATACTTGCTTACTTTAATAATCTCTAGTAGTAATTTCTGTTCACAGTTCATTAACTTTGTCTTCTAGAGGAGAAGGGATCTGGATTCTTTAAGCCATGGTTGCTTCCTTTATCATTTGCTGGTTTTACTCTATATTCTTTGTATGTCCTGAGTACCTAGGACAATCTGGGAAGAGATAGAGAATGCTCTTTTTCAGAAACAATTCTATGATCAAATTAGTTATCCAGTGATGGAAAATTCAGATATGTAATCTAACTTCCATAGATTCATTCTTGCTATATTTAGTAAAATAAAATTTTTGTAGGGATCATCACTATATATATTTACACAGAAAAACTCATTCCCAACTTGCTAGTTGGATTGTAGATTCCTAAAATATGTTTTTCTTCTTGGCTGCAGCACACTAACTATAACTAGTCCAAGGCACGCTTCTTCTGAGCCAGTAAGAATCTAAGCATCACTGATACCTAGGCTCCACTTAACATCCACAGGACACTTTTCTCTAGAAATTGCTCACTGGGAGTAACCCCAGACTTTAATTTATGAGTAACTGTAAACAATTCTCCAGAAAAATATTACTCTGTATTAAGCCAGGTTTTCCATAATTTCTTAGTAATAGTTAAGAGGATATTCAGGTACTGGAAACACCAGAAATCTTACTATTACATGGCATTAAATATAAGTTGTATCCAGAGAAGACGCAACATTTTCCTTTTCCACTAGGTTATATAGAGTTCAGTTCAGATGGCTCTCTGGCCACCACTTTTTTTTTTTCTTTTTCTTGGAACTCTCTTTTCCCATGAGCCTCTAAGTTATTTTTTTGTTATTGATCTCCCTCAAAATGCTTCTACTCCTCTTTTTTTCTCTTTGACTACCTATGTCCAGTTCCACACTGGATGAGAAGTCAAAGCTTTTATTAGTATAAGTCCCCGAAGGAAGCTCTTACTTTTTTATATGCTCCAGAGAATATCATCTATGCAAAAAATGAAACTTTATCTTTTTTTATATTTGTCATGTCACAAGTCTTCATGTATTAATATTGTTTATGTTATAGAAGGCAAACAGTTGATCATGTTTGGGAGAATCAAGTTTTTATCTCACATTCATTGTTCAATAAGTTTTCCAAAATTGATGATATATTAAAACTTGTTAGAATTATCTATTTTTAAAAGTGTTTATGAGCCGGGCGTGGTGGTGCATGCTTGTAATTCTAGTACTTGGGAAGTTGAAACTGGAGGATCCTGGTTCGGGGCCAGCTGAGGCTACTTAGTGAGGCCCTCCACAAATTAGTGAGACTATGAATGTCTAAGGAATCCATAACATTTATCAACAGTTATAATTTCATAGAATTTCTTAAATATAATAAATTTTAATATGCTATTTATTGTTTTTGTTCAGCAATTTTTCCTTAATGGCTTAATATATAGAATGTACTAGGAATAATTCCTGAATTTATGTTAGCTAAAAAATCAACTTTATGCTTTAAATTAGGTGAGTTTACTTAAGTAAAGAATATGCCTTTGTGGAGCCAGACGTGATGGTGCATGCTTGTAATCCCAGTACTTGGGAGGCTGAGAAAGGAGGAACACAGGTTCAAGACCAGCCTCAGCTTCTTAGTGAGGCCATTTGAACTTAGTGAGATCCTGTTTTCTTTTAGGTCTGATGGTATAGCTCAGAGGTAAAATGCCCCTGGGTTCCATCCTCAGTGCCACCAAAAAAAAAAAAAAAAAAAAGGATTCTGTGCATTGGAAATCAGAATTGTATGCATTATCTTAAATATAATATATGTATATATAATATGTTTACTTTACATATTTTAATGTTACTATTTTGCATTTAAAATGTAATAACACCAGTACTTGATTGAAAATCATGTTATTAACAGTAAAAGAAATATGGGTGGCTTTATTAGGAAATTTGTCAATGACTAGAATTTTCATAACAAATGCCCAGAAAGTCCAGAGACATGAGTTTTATTGTAATTGTTTCACTATGTGACATAATATAAATAATAATTGTCTCTATCATATTAGAAGGGTAAACTTTATTCTGGCAATTTCTTCACAAGGTGATCTATTTTTTTTTTTCTTTTGGTTAAAGTATAGCTGATTGCAGATTAAGTTTCAGCTATATATGTTGTTAAATGAAAATCTAGCTTCCAGGAGGCTTAAAATAGGAAACCAGTGTCTTACCTCCGGCTATGTACCTGGTAATTGCAGAAAAAACTTAGTTAGGTCTGTGTAGAATGAATGAACACAGTCTCTGTGAAATGCAGTGCAGACAACCACTCAACAGAGAGAAGGCTTTGAAGATTATTGCCTTAGGAATTCTTGAGCACACAAGCCGAAGGAGTAATTTTAATTCAAAGAATGCAAACCCTCTTGATTTTATGAAGATAACTTACTAGAGCTTCTGGGAAGTAACTACTTCATTCAGGACATAATTGGCATTTTAAAAATATTTTACCTGACTGAGTTAGCAATGAAAGTTGAAATGGAAACCAATTTAATTCTTTTGGAATTTTATAACCACTTCTATGTTATGTGTTAAAAGTAAGAAATATAAGGATAGTGCCCTAATTGAAGGTTGAATAATAACAACAAACCAAAGAAAAAAGTGCACGGCCAACATTTTGATGGCTTTATATATGGCAAACTAACAATATACTTTTTAGATTAGAAAACTCAACATCTACAAAGTATAAACATCCAATATTTAATGACTGCTTTTGTAGTAGAAACTTCATAGTTAGACCATGATATCCATTTTTTTCTTTTCCTTCTACTAGAATTCACTATTGTTTTTTAGATAAATGGTTGTACATTCAAGAGAGAGCCCCAATTTTTCAATCTCTGCCAGAATACATGAATCTATGGCTAAGTTCTGGTCAGGATATCTTAGTAGAAGTGATAAGTAAAACTTATCCTTAGAAGATATGGCCGTTTCTCTTCCTGCTAACTTGATCTTGGACTCACTGGTAGATATTCAAAAAGCTATCATGGAACTCAAAGTGGAAATTATATTTAGAACTGAGTGATTCAAAACAAAACTCTAGAAACTACTTCCCTAGCTCATCCACTTATGCACTGCTCCACTTTACAAAGAAATGTTTACCTTGTTCAAACATTGGCTATTTTGATTATTACCAATAGTCCTAATTACTTATTACTGTCTTACAAATTACATTTATAAATGAATTGTAAAAAATAAAATATTGAATAGACATAAAACTACATTTTTGTCATTTTTCTCTAAAATGGGCTCTTAATCTTTGATTAGGGTGAATAAGATCTTGTGTGTTTTCAAGGATCTATGGTGAATAGGATCTATGGTGAATGAGATCCTTAATATTTAATTCAAGAAGTGGCTATGAAATTCTTAAAAAATTTACATTCAATACCTTTAAACAAAATCATCTGTACACTTTATCATCATTGAACTTAGGGTAAGAATTCAGAATTTATCTTTAAGGACACATGTGATCCTCATGTGCATTTAAATTTGATACAATTCATCTACAGATCTTGGCTATTCTTTCTCTGATTTTGTTTATTTGACTTTATACATTAGATTTTAAAAACTAATCTGATGTCATTATGTCAAATGTCAATATCTGAGCTCAGGCTGTCACAAAAAGGCTTACTTTTATTTAATCTGTCATTGAAACTGCTGCCATACATACATTTAAGACATGTGATAGGATAGTCTTTGGTAGAATAATAGTGTGATTTTTCTCTCTAGACATTTCTCCCTTTCACCCTGTACTCTACCCTCTTGTAGGCTAATAGCGACAAATCACCAATGCCTTAGAACAAGATTTTAAAACTGACCACTGGAACTGCATAATCAACACCATTCAGGAATTTGTCAAGTTCCTCAGCCCAAACCACAGAGATTTGCTCATCAGAAACTCTGGAACAGAGACTAGTAAGAACGGTTCAATAGGTCGTTTAGTGATTCTGATACATGCTCCAGTTTGAGAATCACTGTAGAAAATTTGTCATGAACAAACCACAAGAGAAATGCATTGAATTTTTGGACTTAAATTATTTAAATAAAAAAATCTAACTGCAGAATATCTATTACCTCTATGGAGATTTTTGTCTTACATTTTAGATATCTAATTTAACTTTTTTTACTCTTTCTCTCGTTAGTTATACAGATGGTCTCTGACCTACAATAATGTGATCCACAATTATTTTTTGTCTTTATTATGGTGAAAAATTCACACCTTCAGTAGAAACTCTACTTGCAATTTTGAATTTTGATCTTCTCCTGGTGTAGTGATATATTGTATGGTTCTCTTTCTCTCTCTCTTTACACACATACACACAAACACACATATACATATTTTTGATGTGGTACTGGGGATTGAACCCAGGGGCATTCTGCCTCTGATCAGCTCAATTTTATTTTGTTCCAACCGATCTGTTGCAAATCTAGGGAAAATTGTCATGGAAAAATGACATTAAGAGGCAACCTACAGTCAGTCCATGACTCCATGTCAAAGTCCAGCTAGGGGGTCACTCAGACCTCTACCTCCTTCATCAAGTCTTCCTCCCTAATTCTCCTGCTTCCTCTAAAAAGACTCTTGTGACTACATTGACACTGCCTGAATAATGACAGTACTAACCAAACTTAAAATGGACAAAGATTTGTATATAAATTTCACCCAAAATATATACAAATGTCTAATACCTACACAAAAAGATATTCAATATCACTAGTCAATAGGAATCTGGAGGTAAACTGAAGTGATTTTGCTAATGAACATCTTATAAACATTTTTGCTTATGAACATCTTATAAAAGTGACTAATGTTGATACAAAGTTTTTTGTCACAGAAAAGTGAAATTCAGGAGCCTTAAGGAGAGTTTTTTAAGTTTAGCTTCTTGCCCTTGCCTGCCAGTTTTGTAACTTGATAGCAGTTGCTAAAATGCTTGAGCCTTGTTTCTAAATCTTTTACTTTCTTTTTAATTGTGGTTCCTCTCCATGGGTTTTATGTTATACGGGACTAGTTTCAATTTATTGGTTTGTGGCATTTTCAGATTTTAAGCACCCGGTCAGTATTGCAGGATTAGAAATTTAAGCTTCTTAATGTTCTTCTTGAAAAAGATTGTCTTAATGGGAAGCTGGGGAACATACTTGAAATTGATTTTTCAATATATGACCTTGAATTTCTTCTTTATATTAATATGTTTTTATTTTCTTATCTAAACTTCCATATATATGTTAAAATAATTTTGGAATATTAAAATAAAGCCAAATGGTCACTTGAAATATCTTGACATTCGATTCTCCCATTTTGCTTATAAATGTTTCAGCTGAAAAATCCATAAAAAATATGTGAATTCAGAGAAAGAGAGTGAGAGAGAGAGGGAGATAACAAACACTATATGATGTTCAAGTTGTACTACCATAAAATACATGGGATGAAATTCAGATTCAGATAAATTGACTTATCTAGGGAAAAGAAAAAAAAAATCATTAAAACTCAGTCCTAAGTACTACACACACACACAAAAAAAATTGTACAAACCTTTTATAGAACTATTTTTCCTTCATAATTGTTAAATTATATAATCCCTCATAATTTTTGAAATATTAATGAAAAATTTCAATATCATATTGCAAAGATTAAGCTATTCTTATAATCAGAGTAATAAATATATGAAATGTATCAGAATATTGAGGAAGAATAAAGTATATCAGAGTATATGAAGGTCTTTTCAAACTTTATGTAGCACTTTTTCTACTGGGTAATGCAACCACCACATTTCAGTAAAAATAGTAAATTTGAAAGCAAAGATATATGATCACAATCTAAATATTCTGAATCATCTTGAAGTAAAATTATAATTGGCCTGGAAGTATTATTGAGCTCTAAAAAAAATTGTTGGTTAAATAACTTATGTTAGTCCCAATTCAAGAACATTCCCCAGATATGTTAGGATAGAATGCATCTGCTTCTAGTCAATTCCTATTGAGTGTTTCTTCTTATTTGATAAATTGTCCAAGGAAAAGCCAAAGAGAATGCATAGGTCTATGCAAAAGTCATAGTGGTAAAGAACTTGAAAATCTAGTTAACAGTTTTGAATTTTCTGTAAGTATTCATGTACATTTAAAATATTTTCAGTAATATATATTGATGATTTTTTTTTTTTTTATAAAATGCTTTTACATCCATCCATCCATCCATCCATCCATTTTCCTATGTAACAAGTATGGAGATAAGATTGCCTAGACCAAAATGGGTATTTATTTTCCTTCAAAGTGCTCCAAAGATTTAATGTGCTTTTCTAAATTTCCTCCTCTGTAAAATAGAGGTAAAGTTAGTTTGCACTCTGTTCTATAAGAAATAAGTAAGATAATCATTTAATAATTTAATAACATCTAACTAATATATGTTAGCTGAAAATGGTACTTGGAACTATTATAATACAAATATATGCTCATATATTTATATATATTTTAAACTAAAATGATACCATATACATCATCAATATTCTCTCCATAAAAATGGTACATGGACAAATTTACATAACATAGTAATTTTATGTAAATTTTAAAACAATATTTTATTAACTACCACACTGTTAATATATTTTAAGTGTACAATAATGTAGCCTTTAAATCTGAGGTAGTATTTTTGAAATAGGTGAGCTGCTGCAGTTATAGGTATACATTTAGGAAAAATTGTATAGCTCTTATAAGACCAGCAATGTAACTTAATTTTGTACATTTGTAACTGAAAATATAAACACTTAAAAAAGAAAAAGAAAATATAGCATCATAAAAAGCATATGTTTCTCAATTAAATGTATTGAATATATATAAATTTTAAGAGAAGAAGCACAAAAGGAAAATGGTTGATATTCAAATGCAGACTGAATGACTAAGCAAAAAAAAAAAAAAAATGGACTAAAAAATATCAGAAAAGAATATATCATAAAACTTCTACTTTTATCTAACTAATATCCATATGGTTGGAGTGTCATCACTAAGAAAACAATTTTTTTATGTTTCCATATGTTATACTTTACTGGTAATTTACATGATGGCTTTTAAGGCCCTGGCAGATATATAGTTTTTGGAAATAAGACTGGGTAAAAATCACTGGTAAGACACAATACACCTTATTATTTGGTCTTCGAATATTCAAGAAAAGAGATAATTCACTATAAAATTTTCTTACTACCCAAATGCCTCAACATATATATTTAAATTTTTGGTTATTTTGCCCAACTTCGTTATTGAAAAAATATTAATAAGATATTACCGAAATAATATTAGCAAGACATTAAACCTTAAACATGGCTTTTCAACAGAATTTAAAAGGTGACTATCCCTAGAGTTCCATGTTAAAATGTAATTTTCAAAATTTAACAAGAGTAATGCTTAAAATATAAAGAGAAAATTGAATTTAACAATGCAAATGGTAATCTAACCAAATGCAATAATTCTGTGTGGTTTAATGTAAAAATAAGAACATGTTATTTATCTATTGTAAGATTTTAAAAAAGGTGATGGTTGAAAGAAATCATGTTACAATAAAGAATTTTTGTAATTTTCTTGATTAAAATTTTATTATGCATAACTGACAAATCAAGTTTCCAAGCAAATGTCATATAGTGCAGGCTTTACTTCGCTTAATTTGTCATTTTGAAGCTAATTGTTTTAATTAGGTTAACTATGTATGTGTCTTTTTTATGTAGCTTTCTGACTTACAATATATTTGTGCATTTTATGTTAAAATCTGATAATTTTGTCTACATAAGAATACCAAGTTAAAAAATAATTCCATTGAAGAGTTCCTGAGAGAGCACATGATGACGCCTGAGTGAAACACCTCTCCTCAGGTACTGTGAGCACGAATCAAATCTGCCATAAAAGAAGTTTCGTGAAGGAAGAAAAAAAGCAACAAAAAAGTGAAAAAGACAATGAAATTTGAAATACAACTAAAGAGACCCCAGAAAGCCAACGAGGGAGAGCAAGGAGCCCAACCGCATGGAAGCAGCACCAAGCTGCGGAACCGCAGCAGCCATTGAACTGGCCACCCAGCAGCATACCCAGTGACCAGGCGTGGAGTAAGTGACTCCAGAACTCCACATCCTAACCATGTGTCAGATCCCCGTGCCTTCTACAGTGACCAGAACGCACGGTAGGACCAGCGGAAGCCCCCGCAGGACCGCAGCTCACCTCTACCTCCAGAACCAGAGCGACGATTAACTGCACTGCAGAGCTTGAATCAAAACTGCTGAAAACACAGTTTCTTGATGGAAGGAAAGAAAAGCAAAGCAGCAAAAAAAGTGAAATGAAGCAACAAAGGCAGCTGAACAGAACCCAGGGAGAACAAAGGAGCCAGGAGCCAGTGCGCATGTGGCAGTGGCATGCGCTGTGAACTGGCGGCCCCCATTTTGCCAGCCACCATCTTGCCAGCTGCCATCTTGCCAGCTGCCAACTTGCCAGCCACCATTTTGCCAGTCGCCAAGAGTAGCGGCTATTAGCACCAAGACCTCCAACGACCTCCTGCACACTCAACGACCAGAAATGGAGTAAGCGACTATGGAATTCCACACCCTAATCAGGTTGCATATCCCCACAGGATCAACAGTGACCAAGAACACCTGGGACACCCCAGATCACCCCTCCCACTGGAACCAGAGCAGCAGGGATCTGTAAATTAAATTTCACCTGGGAAGCTGGGGCCCCTACACAAAGCGCAGACTCAGTCACCCACCCTTCAAGTGTTTGGATAGAGAAGAAGTACAGGAGGGACCCAGTGAACACAGGGCATAGAGAACTTCCAGGCTCCCTGGAAAATGCCCAGCATATAGATTGTACTCCTGCCACCAACAAAGGCAGAGAGAGAGACACAGACAGGCCCTGTGAAGCTCAGAGACACATGCGTGCAGTGGGAGAGGCATCAGTGGAACCCCCCACCTGCATTGACAGAGGAAATAAGAATGCCAGAGACACACTCGAAAATTTAAGCTCTGTACTTACAAACTAGCAGGGTTTTTGTTTTTGTTTCTAGCTGTTGCTGTTGTTGTTGTTTTTTTTGTTTTGTTTTGTTTTTTCTTGTGTGTGTGGTGTGTGTGTGTGTGTGTGTGTGTGTGTGTGTGTATGTTATGTTTTTACTCTGTTTTCGTTTTGTATTGCCTTGATTTATTTATGTTTGTTTGGATGATTGGTTGCTTTGTTATTTTTTGCTTAGTTTGTTGAATCTCCTCCTTATCCCTTTTACAAGCTTCTCTCCGCCTCTACATCTATATTCTTCTCCTCAACACTTTTTCTCTTCCCTTTTCTTTTTCCTTTTTTCCCTGTCTTATATCAAGACTATCTCATACTACCACACTTAAAACTCTAAATTGACTACCCGAATCCCCCGACATATCCACCATCTCTAATCTTTACAATATATCACCTCAACACACTCAATCTCTTATTCCACTGGACCATACACTCTACTTTACCCTATTCTTACATTCATCACTCTGAATTCTCACCCAACCATTACCACTGAACACAACCTGTTCCTGTATATACCAGCAGACACCTCTAAACTACCACTGCAGAGATTGGACGAAAAACTTGTAAGAGCAACAAAGATATAAATTTAAGAACAAGGGAACCATGGAAAGGAAAAATAGCAAAGAAACAATAAGCCACCACAACCCCTCAAAAACAGATCTCACCAACCCAGAATGGCAGAGAATACCAGAAGAAAAATTCAGATCTTTAGTACTAGAAACAATACAAAATTTTTGGAAAGAATGTAGGGAGAGCTGGAAAGAAATGAAGGAACAAATAAACAAAGAATCTGACACTCTGAACAGGAACCAAAGAGAAGCACTGAAGGAAGTGAAAGATGCAATAACCGAAGTGAAGCCATTTTGATATTTATTCTGCCTATCCAAGAGCATGGAATATCTTTCGGTCTTCTAAATTCTTCAGCAATTTCTTTGTTCAACTTTTTATAGTTTTCTTTATAGAGGTCTTTTACCTCTTTAGTTAGGTTTATCCCTAAGTATTTTATTTTTCAGGGTGCTATTGTGAGTGGAATTGTTTTCAGGATTTCTTTTTCAGTGGATTGATGGTTGGCATACAGAAAAGTTTCTGATTTTTTGAGATTGATTTTGTATCCAGACACTTTGCTGAATTCATTGATCAGTTCTATAAGTTTTTTGGTTGACTTTGTTGGGTCTTCTTAGTATCATGTCATCTGCAAAAAGGGATACTTTTAGTTCTTCTGTTTCTATTTTTACCCTTTGATTTCCTTCTCTTGTCTTATTGCTTTGGATAAAGTCTCAAGTACTATATTGAACAGAAGAGATGGTAGGACCAACACTGCCTCACATAGGCACAGGTAAATACATTCTCAATAAGACCCCAAAAGCACAAACAACTCAAGGATGATCAATACATATGATTGCATTAAACTGAAGAGTTTCTATGCAGCAAATGAAACTATCAAAAACCTCAATAGAGAGCCCACAGAGTGGGAGAAAATTTTTACCAGCTATTCTTCTGATAGAGGTCTAATGTCTAGCCTATACAGAAAACTAAAGAAAATCATAGCTATGAAAACAAGTAACCCAATCAAAAAATGGGCAAAGGATCTAAATAGACACTTCACAAAAGAAGAAATACAAATGGCCAATATTGTATGAGGAAAGGTTCTACATCATTAGCCATCAGAGAGATGTAAATCAAAACTACCTTGAGATTTCACCTAACTCCAATCAGAATGGCAATCATCAAAAACATGAACAACAACAAATACTGGTGAGGATGTGGAGAAGTGTGAACCCTAATATATTTTTGGTGGGATTGCAAATTAGTGCAACCACTTTGGAAAACAGTATGGAGGATCCTCAGATGAATGGGAATGAACCTACCATATGATCCATTAATACCTCTTCTAGGTATTTACCCAAAAGAATGGAAACCAAACTATCAGACCAATGCATATGTATCTATGTTTATAGCTGCACAATTCACAATTGCTAAACTACGGAAATAGCCAAGATGTCTATAAACAGATGAATGGATTACAAAACTATGGGATTTTACTCAGCCATAAAGAAGAACAAAATCATGTTATTTGCAGGGAAATGGGTGCAACTGGAAAACATTATGTTAAGTGAGATTAGTCAGTCACAAAGAGTAAAAAAGCATATGTTCTCCCTAATATGTGGATGCTAGGGAGAAGATAGGGCATAAGAGGGACTCCAGATGAAAAAGGAAAAACTCTAGATAAGCAAAGAAGTTGACTTAACTCAAGGTGAAGGATGGGGGTAGGGTAGGGGGAGGCACATGATGTACTTTCACAAATATATCAAGGTTAATTACTAAACTCAACTTGAGAAGGAGGGAGGGTGAGCGAGTGGGGTGGGAATTGGAGAAGAGGTTGAATGAGAAATATGTGCATATATGCCTTTATCAGCTTGTACCTAACAAAAATGTATGATTACAATGCATCAGTTATTATAAAAAGGAAAAAAATTCCATCATAAACTCTACTAATGGTCTTATTTATTACAATCTATTTGACACAATCAACACATAAAGTATCTAGTATCATTTGATATGCATTATAGATGAAAATGCTATTTGTTATCTTTTTAAATTTGAAAATAAATAGGTTAACCACAAATTAAGATGGTTAGATGATTATTTTTAAGATACTTTAAAAATGAAGAACTATTTTTTATGTTATGAGATATTTTTGAAAATCATATAATTAAGAAAATAGCTCATTGAATGGCATTTATTAGTTCTCATAGCACCAAGTTCTTTAAACTTCATCTTGATAATAAGTGCAGGGTATCTAATTTTCATTTTACAGAGCTTAAACACTGACTGAAAAGCATCAATACTGAGAATAACAATCTAATATTAATATTTATGCTTCTCTGCCAAGAGCCAGCCCTAATGGCTGCGGGGTCAGGAGTTCCTCTCTTGGTGTGGAATGAGATGAGATCGTGAGAATATGCTCACAACCAAATGCAGTGAAGAAGTGCTTCTGTTTTATTTTTTGTCAGTCACAGATTTATAATATTTTTTTACAGTGAGGCATATAGAACAGGAATTTTTACAGACTTGTTTTTCTAAAGGTTAATTACAACCAATTAGGTTTACAATACGTATATAAAAATTACTTTCCATTAGTTAAAATCTTTACAATTTTGCTTAGCCCCTCTAAGCAATGTTCTGTCTTATCTAGGTAGTTGCACGTTTCAGGGAGACCCGGTAGTGGGGAGACCAGGCAGTAACAATTTAGATAAACTTGCAAAGCCTGTTTCTAGACTGGAGCTTATTGTTTTAAGGCACTGCCAAGAGATCAGTATCTGTCAGGCCACATGTTTCTAAGAAGTTTTTCTTTTTTTTTTTTTTTTGGTACTAGGGATTGAACTCAGGGGCGTTCTACCTCCGAGCTACACCCCCAGCCCTATTTTTTTATTCTTTATTTTGTTTTGAAACCGGGTCTCACTAAGTTGCTGAGTGCCGCACTAGGTAGCTGAGGCTGGCTGCGAACCCGGATCCTCCGGTCTCAGCCTCCCGAATGCTGGGATTAGAAGCGTGCGCCACCACGCCCGGCAGAAGTTTTTCTTATAATTAATAAAAAGCAAAAACCCAAAACACCCATAATTTCCAGAATATAATAATACAAAATGGGAAATGCCATGAATTCTCTCTTTTGGAATCGTCTGCCTTGCAGAATTCCAGCAGATCGAGCCTTGCTCAAGATTCAGCTACTAAAGTGCCATCACACTTCTCAATATATATTTCCACAACAATTATAATGATTTATTAGAGTGCATCAGAAAACTTACAATTGAGCACAATTATACTCTATTATCTCCATTCATAAAAACACCAATGTAAATGTCAATAACAAATAAACTTAAGGCCATTACCTATGTTTTAAATTGTACAAACATTTATTTCAAACTCTTCTGCTTATCTTAAATACATTATTTTATTATAGAATTTCATTCTTCATTAAAATTATCTATTGGGCTATCATCTAAAAGTGTTATGTTTATAACACTGTAATAGTTTGTGTAGTGAATATATTTTGAGATTAGCACAATACTTGTTTTGTGAAAATTAACAAGTATAGACACAGCTTATGTGCTTTTAAAGAGTGTTTCTGGGAAAGTGAATAAAAAGAAATGATTGGATTTTTTTTTTTTTTTTTTTTTTTTTTTTGCGGTACTGGGGATTGAATTCAGAGGCATTCTATCTCCGAGCTACACCCCCAGCCCTATTTTTTATTCTTTATTTTGAAACCAAGTCTCACTAAGTTGCGGAGTGCCTCACTAAGTAGCTGAGGCTGGCCGCGAACCCGGATCCTCTGGTCTCAGCCTCCCGAATGCTGGGATTACAAGCGTGCGCCACCACTCCTGGCTATGATTGGATTTTTAGTATATGTAAAGGACAATGACGAGATAAAGATATTATAGGCATATAATGGATAGTTGATTGAAGAATATAGAATTTATTAATAGGGAGAAAATGGAAACTATTGTGCAGGACAGTGATCGGGTCACTGCAGTGTTTCTTACAATAATGGGAAATGACAAGTTATTGAGTTAATTTTCTAAAGTTAAAGGTTGTACAATAGATAATTGTAAAGTCTGGAATATGAACAAAGAGATATTTGACTCCAGTACTGGTGCTGCTCTATTGTACTGCATTATAAAGCAATGAGGAATGAATTGGAGCGCAACTTATGTTTAGATTCTTAGAAATTCCCTATTGAAAGGACTTACTTTAGAAAATGAGATCAGGATGAAAGGAAATACTATTTATGAATTTTAAATATTTCCACATGGAAAATATTGAAGAATAGTTATAGAAGCAGGAATGTTCTAATGATATACAGCTAGTAATTGTGTCTGTGTGTGTGTGTGTATGTGTGTGTATGTGTTTGTGTATCTAGTGTGAGTTGGAATGGAAGTTATAGGACACCAAAAATAATGAATGTATACAACTCCTGGAAGTATTGAATAGGACGATGTTAAAAGTTAAAATCTTATATTAAAACAGAATTAGTCTCAGGACACTTATGAGGTATATTAATATAAATAAAAATGGAACATTTTTTTCAGGGACAAAGTTAAAGAAGATTGTAACTTTGAAAAGCTATTCTGTTTGTACATTAGAAAGTAACTGTAGGCCTTTAATTATGAAATTGGATGACAATATATGATCATTCAATAGAAATAGAGGACTACTTGAAATCTGATGATAATAGGAATTGCTAGAAATATGATTTTTTCTTAACATACTTTCGCAATTTTATCAAATTTTAAACTATGCAGGGAGAAAACCAAAGATTTCAGGCACATTTAACTGACTCATAAAACATTTGTTGAATTAACTTTAATGAAACTGAAATACTGGTGCAAGAAAGCTTTCATAGCAGGTCTATAATCCTAGCCAATAATCTTTGTAAAGATATCAATGGTATCCAGGAGACTAGCTTAAGGGGCTTTGGGGAGGGAAGTGGGGAATAGGAAAAGAAACTTGATGAAGGAAGCTACTGAGATAATGCTATATACATATATTCTCTTGTCAATATAAATCTTAATAATGTGTTGGAAGGAGAAGTGAGAGGATGGGATCAGGAGGGAAACACACCACTGTTGTGTGCATGTGTGTTTCTATCACTCTAAACCTCATTATGGTGTGTAATTACAATGCACAAATAAAAGTATATTAAAATGCCAATGACATGTATTTTCAAGAATTCTGGAAGTTCCTATCTATAACACGATTTTAGTGGGAACCATTGATATAATTTGTTTAACATAAGCCTAGATTAGGGATTTACAAGGCATGGCTCAAGAATGGAAAACAGTAATATAATTGTAGTCCTATCTAATCAGATTTTATAAACAAAAATTTTTCAAGTAGAAAAAATCTTTTTTGGCAATTACTAACATTATGAAATTGCAAACCATTCCGATGGGGGGGGGGCAAAAGAACATTCTATGAAGTTGTATCAGACTCATTTGGGTTTCCTTTATGATCACTGCTTTATTGGTTCATTTGAATCATTAGTAAAGTTTGGTGTGAGTATATTCATCAATCTGATTTAGCAGTTCCACTTCTATGATAACATAGATGGCTAAGAATCTTCAGAAACTTTTACTAGAATGCTCCTCAACTTATGATGCAGCTATAACATATCCAATAAACTCCTTATGAATTTGAAATATCACAAGTCAAAAATATACTTAATACACTTAACCTACCCTTGTCATCACTTAGCAACACAGGGTATATGGATGGTCAGTAGTTTGTCCACATGATGATTTGGCTGGGAGCTCCTCCCTGCTGCCACTGCCCATGATCTTGAGAAAGAATGGTACCACACATCTATAGGCCAAGATGAGATTAAAATTCAAATTGTGATACTAGCATGATGGCACACACATGTAATGCCAGTACTTGGGAGGCTGAGGCAGGAGGATTGTCACTCCAAGGCCAGCCCCAGCAACTCTGTGAGGCCCTCCAAAACTTATTGAGACCCTGTTTACAAAAATAAAAAGACTGAAGGTATAATTTAAAGGGAGAATTTCTCTGGTTCCCTCGTACTCCCCCCCAAAAATAAAATCAAATTGTGGTTTAATATTTCACCATTGTAAAGTAGAAAAGGCCTACATGTAATTGTCATAAGCCTGAGATCATCTGTATAATACTAAAACATACCTTTAATAAAGGAATTAAACCTGAGTACTAGTATTATTAAATTTTGTCAGTGTGGAAACTGACCTGATAGTGTTAATTTTAAAGAAGTGAAAACAAGTTCAGAGTTTACAGTTTATACCCAAGGTCCTTCTGTTAATCAGTAGACCAGAAAATGAAGTTAACTCTTGATATTTTCCTTCTGTAATAGTCTTATCCTTTGAATAAAGAGATTTAAATAACTAATTGTCTTATTTTGTTAGCAAAATGATATTCTCTATATATACTTTTTCTGCTTGTGTGCTGTGAGAGAAAAAAAGAAAAAACTCACTGATAAAACATTCAGGAAAATATAGTACTAAACAATTTTTGAATTGAAGTATACAGAACTAGTACATGAGAATAGTTATAAAAATGTTTTGGCAAGCTCTCCTGAATCTCCAAAGGAAATTGCAGGCCTCAGGGATGAATTCTGATTGCATTTTGTATTTCAAAGTAAGTTACAGAAATTTTAATCAAAGCTTTTGCTTAAGATTGGAGCTGGAATAAATGTATAGCACTAAAATATTATAAAAGTTTCAGAATTGTTAGCAGAAGAGTATATTAATTTTGCTTAGCTTCAAACTGTTTGCTGTATCAGAATTATCTGTCTACATTTCTTTCCTATTCTCCTCTATTTTAGTTATTTATTTCTTTATTTATTTTTAATTAGTGCATTGTAATTATACATCTTTGTTAGGTACAAGCTGATAAAGGCATACACGTACACATTTCTCATTTAACCCTTCCCCAATTCCCACCCTACTCCCTCCCCCTCTCTCCTTCTCAAGTTCAGTTTAGTGATTGAATTTGATATATTTGTGAAAGTACATCATGTGCATTAGGGTGTTCCCCCCTCCCACATGACCTTCAGTTAAATCAACTCCTTTGCTCATCTAAGGTTTCTCCTTCATCTGGAGTCCCTCTTATGCCCCATCTTCTCCCTAGCATCCACATATTAGTGAGAACATATGATTTTTTACTTTTTGTGACTGACTAATCTATATATAAATAGGTATCAGATGGATAGAAACAATATATACCTATAAATATGTATCAGGTATATAAATATATACCTATAAATATATATATACATGTAAATATATATATAAATATATAAATACATAAATATATAAACATAATATATAATATACAAATGTTATATGTGTATAATATATAAACATAATATATATTTATTACATATATTTATGTATATTATAGGTATATGTAAGTATATACCTATAAATAAGTATCAGCTGGATAGAAACAACTGGATATTATTAAACCAGAAAGATCTCACACACAGAAATGTGTTGTAAGAAATTCTGTACAGTTTTTAAATTTAAATTTGGATGACAAAATCAACTTGCAGAGTTGTTTTTTTTTTTTTTTTTTTTTTTTGACAGCAAAAGGACAAAGAGAATAACGCTCAGTTACAACTTCAAAAGTTATAACTGGTATAACAAGTTTCAAAATTCATAACTCGTTCATAAAATTAATATACCAGTACACTAAGGAATCATAAAGAGGGAAATGGTGCAATAATGGCTTAAGTAAGGTGGAAATGCCAACAGAAGGAAAAACAACATCATTGCCCAGAGATAAGACAGTATTGAATTCACAAGGTTTCTCTAGAAACCCATAAATAACTGAAATTACTTTCCCTTATAAGTGAGTCTCTTTGCTCCAGGGCAAACTGCTCCTCTTGATAGTTTTCAGCAAATCAGCTTGCCAAAGGAGAGGAAAAGAAAACAAAACAGATTCAGTTTTGTTTCCTCTTTTCACTTTGATGAGTAGATAAGCAATTAATTTTCTTATATATGACTAATCTTAATTGTTCATTGAGCTAAATTAAATATTTGTGAGTGTGTATGGCACTGGTGATTGAATCCATGAGCATTCTACTTCTGAGCTACACCCACAGTCATCTGTATTTTTTTTTCTAATTTGAAAGAGAGTATCTCTGGCCTCGAACCTGTGATCCTCCAGTTTCAGCCTCTCAAATACTTAGGATACAGGTATGCATCACCTTGCCTAACTAAATTTTAACACATTTTGGAATAATAAAAATATAATATCTTATTTATTTATAAATTAACTCACCATAGATATTTACTTAATAAGAAAATTTAATGGATTTTTATTATATATCCAATAGTATTCTTAGAATATATACAATAAAGTTTCCTATATACAACTTATATTCCTCAACAAGTTCAAACGTGGAACTGCAAAATGTATTTCCAGAAAGAAATTTTATGAATGAACAAGTTAATTGTGTTACTATATGATGGTCAGTATGATTTAACAATAAGATTTGGGATAATCCTTCCATAACTTCTAAACTTTTAGTGTAATGAAGTGTCACTTTAACAGTTTTTAAAGTGCAAATTTTTCCTATAATATCCAAACACGATTCTGCTAAGCTTCACTTATAATCCATTAATATAACATTTTCATTTTCAACAAGATGAATCTGATGCGTATGCCCCAGAAGACCATATTAAGAAGCATTCTTCATTCCTCAGAAGTTGATGATGGGACTGAAAGTTCCAACCCCTTAATTATACCTTGGCCTTTTTGGTTACCAGACCGCATCCTGAAGCTATCTAGGGGCACCAGTCACAAATCGTTAATTAGTATTCAAAAGACACTTCTATTATTCTAGGGATTCCATGAATATGAAGAGCTACATTCCTACAACAGAAATGAAGAGCAAACATATAATTCATAATATTGCAAATGTTGGGGCTCTTATGTATGTATAGTTTGTAAAAAGATCACCACAATGAATCTGACATATCTCTTACCTCACATAGTTGAGTTTATTTCCTTCTATAATAAGACTACCTAAGACTTACCCTTTTTTTTAAAACTTACCCTTTTTGTAGACTTCAAGTACACAATAAATACAATACTAGTTACTATATGTACCAAGAATTTTTAAACAACAATGCCTCCCATATTAATCACAAGGTCAATTAGTGCTAATAAAAGGTCGTCCATTAAAGGATAGTGCTTGCCCAGAGAAGTTTTGACATTTTCCCTCAGCTCAGGGACTATTCCCTAAGTCATGGACTCCCAAATTGGGTGACATGATTCTCAGGGTAATATGTTTCACCCCTGAAAAGAAATATACATGCACAAAAGAGCACAAATTTGTCTTTGTATCTTTCTGTTTATTTGCCTATAGAAGGTGAATTTTCAGGGGGAAGCTAAGTATTTTTTTCTATAAAGGTGGTGGTAAGCCAAATAAGTCTGGGACCTAATGTCGTACCTAGTAACAATATCTTTGTTTACTTGTCACATGCTACACCCGATAGTCTATGCTAGCAGTGTGATTTGGATTGGAGGAGCTTGAATGATATGTTGTCAGCTTGACATTTGAAGAAATTAGAGACCAAGTTCAGTCACTGAGGTGAGAAAATATTTCTACATGATTGAATTCTAATAAAAATTCTGCTCACAATTCTCAGGCGAGCTTCTTGGTTTATATAAGCCTTGTATATTGCCACATATAACTGCTGGAAAAAAATAGGATTCCTATGAATGATTCCCCTGGTATAGTACAATTGGAAACTGTGCCCACTGGAAAATCTTACAGATTGCCCGATGAGCTTCCCTCTGCCAATTTCAATACGTATCTTTTTCTACTATAATAAACCATCACCATGAACTGAAGTTAAAAAATCTTGGAGATACCCAAGCTTGGGATTAGAAGCTTGTGTATTCTTGGAGACTATACTAACTTCAATAGTGTCTCCTAAAAATATACATCTATTTACGATCTGTAAATTTGGCTGAATTAGTTATTATTATTAAGAGGGGCTTTAGTAGATTGTCTGACATAATAAGAGGCCAGATATTGACACAATGGATATCTTCTGGCTGGGAACCTGGGAAAATCAGGGGCTGCTCAGTCTAAAATGCTGGAGCCTCAGAATAAGAGGAAACAGTAACACAGCTCCACTCAGAGGTTAAATTCCTGAAATCTATCTGGAGAGTCACAAATGTAAGTTCTTATTAAAAACCTGAGGAATCTGGAGTCTCATGTCATCAAATGATGGCACCAGCAAAAAATATACACATGTATGGTGAACTTCTTTCTTCCAATTTGTTTTTCACTTAGGCCCCCAGATTTTTGAATGGTACCACCACATTCAAGACAGGTCTTTCGCTATCCATAAAGGTCATTTCATTCATTCATATGCCAATAGCCTCTTAAAACACCCTCAAAGACAAACCTAGAACTGTGCTTTACCAATTTTCTAGATGACTCTTACTCCACTTAAGTGAACAACCACCTTGACCAAAAATGGTGGTAACTCATGGTCAACCACTCAAATCCACAACCAAGAAGGACCTTATTTGGAAATAAGGTCTATGCATATATTATCAAGTTGAGATACTGTTATACCAGTTTGGAGCAAGACCTAAATCCAATGTTAATGATTAGCTTTAAGAAGAGGAGACAGAAACACAAGGGTTCAATGTTCAGATCAGAATGATGCACTTACAAACTAAAGAATTCCAAGGAATTGAGCGACAAAAGAAGCTAGAATGAGTCAAGGAGGGATATTTTCCTTGAGCCTTTGAAAAGAGCATGGCTTTGCTGATACCTTGATTTTGTACTTACAACTTATTAAGCCACCCTACTTCTCATTATTTATTGTAGGCATCAGCAACCTGACTCCTGAATTTTGTAAAAGTACACTGAATTTTTGTGGAAACTATTTGATTCTAAAATCTTTATAAAAATTCAAATAACCTATAATAACCAAAATTGTTTTATAAAAAAAGAATACAACTAAGAGCCTTTACTACTTGATTTGTATACCAGCTATAAGCTACATTCATCTACGTAACATGGAATTGTCATAAAGATATACATATAGATAAACAAAGTGAAATAAAATTCAGAAAAGACCCACACATATATAATAGATTGTTTTTTAGCATAGTATTAAAATGAATCGAGAGGGGGAAATAGCTTTTTGGAAGTAATATTTCTGGAATAATTTGAAATGTATTTGTGGAAAAAATGTATATTAGCCCTTATTTTAAAAGATACCAAACATTTTTATGGCATTTAAATGTAAAATGATAGTCTGTAAGGATAAAATATGTGGGATAAAACCTTTGTCATCTTGCAGAAATAAATTTTTCTTAGGAAACACACATGCACACATACGAACCCTAAAAGAAAAATGATAAAAAGTTAAAAAGATGACTTTATAAAAATATAAACATCTCCTCTTTCAAAGACATCTCTGAAAAGCAAAACATAAATGTAGGAAAAATGTTGGTCATATATATACTCAGCAGTGGAATTCCATCCAGACTATATAAATAATGCTTATATCTCAATAATGTAAATAAAAAGTTTAAAAAATTTAATACAAAATTTTATGAAAGAAGATATGCCACATACACCTTACCAATAAGCATCTATAAAAGTGCTAGGCAGCTTCTGTAATCAGGGAAATGCAAATCAACACCACAGTGTGATATACTACACATCCATGAGAATGTCTTGTATGAAACAGCGGTAGTGCTGTCAGGAATAAAGAGAAATCGTAACACACATGCATAGCAGGTGGGAAAGAAAGGTTGTCTATCCACTGTTTAAAAAGATTTGCAAATGTCTTATAAAATTGCAATTACAATAATCATATTTCCAGTCATTTCACTCTCATGTGTGCACTCAAGTTTGTACGTAGGTGTTTACAGCACCTCAATTTATAATAGCTTTGTCCTGGAAAGAAAGCAAATGCTTATCAGCATGTGAATAGATAAACACAACAGTGTATCAAAATACATTGGAATGGTACTTAGCAATAAAAGAAAGGAATTTATACCTCTTTAGAACAACATGGATGATTCTCAAAATAATTATGATGAATCAAAGAAACCAAATGGATATAATGTATGATTCCATTTACATAAAGTGCTAGAAAATTCAAGCATATCTAAAATGAATAAAGCAGAGTCCAGTTTGCTTGGAGCAGGACGAGTGAACAAAATGGACAATAAGACATGTGCAAGAATTAGGGGGCAGCACAAGTGTTCATCATCTTGGTGGCTGTGGTGAGGTCACAGATGTCAAATTCATTAAGTTTGGCAGACATGGTGGTGTAAACTTGTAATCCTATTACTTGGGAAGCTGAGACAAGAGGACTGCAGGTTCCAGGACAACCTCAGCAAGTAGTGAGACTCTCATCAACCAGTGACACTCTGTTTCAAAATTAAAAAAAAAAAAAATAGGGCTGGGAGTGTAGCTTGTAGGTAGAATGACCATGGATTCAATCTCCAGCACCAACAAAAAAGAAAATTCATTAAGTCACTCATTTTAAATGGGTACAGATATTTGTATATAAATGATAGCTCCATAAATTTTCCTATAGCTAAGGAAAAAGACAATATTCAAAGCTTTGGTTTGAATAGTCATTCTCATTGAGGAATGGCAAAAGTTTTATAAATAAATTAGAATGTAGCTTATAAGGAAAGTCATTAAGCAACCAAAAGCTTATAATTCAAGATTGTATAAATTACTTTTAAAATTTCATAATGAAATATTTTTCAAAAGAATATATCATAAATGCTGGACCCTACTTTCAGAAATTATTTATTTGGCATAGAATTATTACATACCTTTGATATATCACTTTTATCAATATAAACCATTGGTATAATTTTGACAAAAATTATTTTTATCAAGATACCCAAAACAAATTTAAATTATTCACAACAAATTTTTTTCCAGATTTTAAAATTTTACTTGATCAGTATATATTCTGTCTAGGTAGACATAACTAAAATTCTACCCACAGCCTGATTTTATGGCTTGTGGAATTACAACACCATTAAAATTTTATACTAGCCAGGCATGGTGGAGCAGGCTTGTAATCCCAGCATTCGGGAGGCTGAGACCGGAAGATCCGGGTTCAAGGCCAGCCTCAGCTATCTAGTGAGGCACTCCACAACTTAGTGAGACCCGGTTTCAAAATTGGGGGTATAGCTCGCAGGTAGAATGCCCCTGAGTTCAATCCCTAGTACCGCAAAAAAAAAAAAAAAAAAAAAAAAAAAAAAAATATTGTAACATGTTTCTTTTATTTTTCAGTTTTTTTTTTTTTTTAACATGCTTTTTTTGGCGCATCATCTCACATCATAATGTAAATCATGTTGACATTGATGTCCATGCACACAGCACTTGGTGACTCCCCCTGCCTTCCCATCTCCCCCCTTCCCATAAAGAAGACTGAGATTGATATTGGGATTTTCACATGTGTACACACAGTCAATGATAGTATTTCCAATAATGAGCACCAGTCTTCCCTCTCCCCTTTCCTTAGACCACCTCCCTGTCTCCACTGAAGTTTCTCCTGTGTTATCTGGAGTCCCTCTGGTATCTCAGTTACTCCCTAGCCTCTTCATAGTAAACAAAACATTTGTTCCTTCACTTTCTGTGACTGGCTAATCTCACTTAGCATAATGTTCTCCAGGTCCTTCCATTTTCTTGCAAATGACATTATTTTATTTTTCTTTATTGCTGAGTAGAATTCCATTGTGTGCATTTCCCATAGTTTTGTGATCCATTCATCTGTTGACAGACACCTGGCACCTGGGTTGATTCCATAATCTGGCTATTGTGAATTTTTCTGCTATGAACATGGGTATGCATGTATTACTATAGTTCTCTGGTATCAATCTCTTTGGAAAGATATCCAGGAGTGGTATGGCTGGATCATATGGTGCATCCATTTCCAGTTTTCTAAGGAATCTCCACATTGATCTCCATAGTGGCTGAACTAGTTTGCAATCCTACCAACAGTGTAGAAGAGTTCCTATTTCCCCAGATCCTCGCCAACATTTATTGTTATTTGACTTCTTGATGTTTGCCATTCTGATTGGGGTTAGACGGAATCTCAATGTAGTTTTGATTTGCATCTCCCTGATTGTTAATGATGTTGAAAAATTTTTCATGTATCTGTTGACCATTGGTATCTGTTCTTTGTGAAGTGTCTATTCAATCCAGTTGCCCATTTCTTGATTGGGTTGTTATTCTAGTGTAAATTCTTTTAAGTTCTTTATGTATTCTAGATACTAATCCTCTGTCAGAGGAATAACTGGTAAAGATCTCCCATTCCGATGGCTTTCTCTTTAGTCCCTTGATCATTTCCTTTGATGTATAAAAACTTCTTAGCTTAATGCAATCCCACTTATTAATGCTTGTTTTGATTTCCTGAGCTTTTGGGGGTCTTGCTGAGGAAATTTCTATCTGTGCCTATATATTGGAGTGTTGAATCTATGCCCTCCTCTTTTACCTCCTTTACCATTTCTGGTCTAACTTCCAGGTCTTTGATCCATCTTGAATTGACTCCTGTGCAGGGTGAGAAGTATGGATTTTGTTCCATTTTTCTACAAATGGATAACAAACTTTCCCAACACCATTTATTGAAAAGGCTGTCTTTTCTCCAGCCTATGTGTTTGGCCCCTTTGTCAAAGATCAATTGGCTATAAGCATTTGATTCTGTATCTTCTATTCTGTTCCATTGATCTTTGTGCCTGTTTTTGTCCCAATACCATGTTAATTACTATAGCTCTATAGTATAATTTGAAGTCAGGAATTGTCATATCTCCTGCATGGTTCTTATTGCTGGGAATTTCTTTGTCAATTCTGGGTCTTTTGTTTCTCCATATGAAATTTATGACTGATTTTTCTAGATCTATGAAGAATAACATTGGTATTTTGATAGGGATTGCATTGATTCTGCTGATCATTTTAGGTAGAATGGCCATTTTGACCATATTTATTCTGCCTATTCAAAAGCAGGGGAGATCTTTTCATCTTCCAAGATCTTCTGAAATTTTTTTCTTTAGTGTTTTATAATTTTCATTATAAAGGTCTTTGACTCATTTGGTCAGGTTTATTCCTAGTTATTTTATAGGTTTTGAGGTTATTACGAGTGGAATTATTTTCTGTATTTCTTTCTCCATGGATTCATGGCTGGCATATAGAAAAGCTACTGATTTTTTAAGTTGATTTTGTATCCAGATACTTTGCTGAATTTGTTAATCAGCTCTAGTAGTCCTTCGGTTGAATTTTTGGGGTCTTCTAGATTTAGGATCATGTCATCTGTAAATAAATATAACTTCAATTATTCTTTTCCTATTTGAATTCCTTTGATATCCTTCTCTTGTCTTATTGCTCTGATAAGAGTCTTGAGATATATATTGAAAAGGAGTGATGACAGTGGGTCCTTGTCTTGTTCCTGATTTTAAAGGTAATTTCTGCAGTTTTTCCTCATTCAATATGATGTTGGCTTTGGGTTTGTTGTATATTGCCTTAATGATGTTGAGATATGTTCCTTCTATTCCCACTTTCTGCAACATTTTTAGCATGAATGGGTGTTGGATTTTGTCAAATTATTTTTCAGCATGTATTGATATCATCATGTAATTTTTGTTCTTAGTTCTATTTATGTGGTGAATAACATGTATTGATTTGTGTATGTTGAACCAGCCTTCCTTTCCTGGAATGAAACCAACTTGGTCATGGTGTACCATTTTTGTGATGTGGTTTTGAATGTGCATGGTTAGCATTTTGCTTAGAATTTTTGCATCTATATTCATCAATGATATTAGTCTGTAATTTTATTTTTTGAGGTATCTTTATTTGGTTTTGGTATTATTGTGATACTGGCCTCATAGAAAGAGTTTGGAAGAATTCCATCTCTTTTGACTTCATGACTTTCTTTTGAATTCCATCTTCTTTTAACTTGTGAAGTGTTTATACTAGTTCTTCTATAAACATTTTGTAGAATTCAAATGGAAACCCATCTGGACCTGGGCTTTTATTTGGTGGTAGAATTTTTATTACTGTTTCTATACATTAACATGTTTTCTAGGCTGTGAAAATTGAACTAAAAAAGGAAAGTGTGTTGTTGGGCATGGCATGGCACACCTGTAATCCCAGTATTTTTTTCAGCTTATACAGGAGGATTGCAGGACTAATGCCAGCCTCATCAACTTAGAGAGACCCTTAGGAACTTTTGGTAAACCATGTTTCAAAATAAAAATGGAGAAAAGGGTATCTTGGAGGTAGAATAACTTTGAGTTCAACCCACAGTAACTCAGATTATGATAATAAAATTATGATGAAGGAGAAAAGGAGAAGAAGAAGAAGAGGAGGAGGAACTCTGAGTTCTCAGATATAAGCTAGAGATATATAGACATGCACAGAAGAGGTTGAGAAATGTGAATCAGTAAATTTTCTTTCTGCTTTATTTTTTGGAAACAGCTCAATGCCTTCCTTTACAATGTAATTGGCCTTTGTATGTGTCAAAAAGAAATAATGAATGGGGAAAACTATAAGAAGAAAATATTTTATTGACTTTTCTTAGGTGTCTCATCTTATAATGCTTCTTATGACAAATCTCATGACTGTTAATTGCCTTTAGCCTGTGACAAGAGCTACAGTTGCAAAGTACAGATGGATAAGTAGAAATCTTCTTATGAAAGCATGATTTATACTTGGAAATTGTTTCAAGTTCTCCTTATCCTTTATTAATAGAATTTGGGAAGGAATTATGAGAAATGATTATTAGTGTGTTAGATTACAGAGGATGCAATATAATGCTTGATTGGGGCATATATTGTTATGATAATCTGAATTCAAGATTTAGTGTGATTATCTAGAAATGGAAGTGTTGTTTATAGTCTACTCATTTTGCTAATGAAAACCTGGACCTAAAATGACTTTCTATTAATAAATAGAAACGCAAAAACTGCTCTCACAAAGATTATTACAAACTCTGGGAATGACCGTGCAGCAATGAACCTTGCAAATCTTTTCAGACATGACATCCATACCACTTTGAGGACCCAGAGTCAATTCCTTAAGGAAGACATTAAAATTGAGTAAGTGAGAGAATACCAGCACCTTAAACACATTAGGCGCATATCTGTGCAAGAATGTAGTTAATGGTGATAGATGTTGCAATTAAATTGTTTACCTGGTTTCAGTAGAAATAATGAGATTCAGGAGATATAGAGACCAAGTGCTAGGAAATAACCATCAAAAACAAAACAAAAACCAAATACAGTTACCACAAAAAGACACAGAAAGCAACTGATAAGAACACTTTATCAAACAGAAATTTATGACAACTACCTCATCACTGGCAACAAGGAATGAAACAGGTTAGCCATCTATGTGGAGGAGAGAAATTTCAGATCTGATGTGAAACCTCCATTCATTGACAAATCCCACAGAGTTCAATGAGAACTTATGACTGACTTCCTGATCAGGGCCACTCTCAACTTGTTAGCTATAAAACTTAACTATAACATTTTTTTCACTATATGATGATGTGAAAATGATAAGCATTCAGTAGAAGCTACACTTCAAATTGTGAATTTTGGTCCTTTCCTGGGGTAGGGATGTATACTTCAAGCCTCTCTTGTGACTGGGAAGTAGCAGTGACTCTCAGTTCCAAGTCAGCCAGATGAGCCTCTCCCCCCCAAAAAAGTAGATTTGTCTATCCATTTGAATCACTCTCACAGTGTCACAGCTTCACAGTTTCACAACTTATGAGACAAAATATAATTTATATCTTCCCCTAAGATTTGTGCAGATTGCAAATTCATGAGCAAAGTAAATTATTTTGGCTTTTATAGTAACTTAATTTGAAAGTAGATTTGCATACAATAATAAATTATTGGAACAAGAACATTGGAGTTTTCCTGTAAGTTGAGAGAAAAATCTCTATAACTTGTACTCCCCAGCACAAAGATGGTACAGCCTTTAGAATGCCTTTTGGAATTTTAGAGACAACTTATACTACATTGGGCTACGCTGCAGCAAGTTATTTTGAAAAGAAGTTTATTAGTTGAGACTAGGTCTGTAAAAGAACTAAGTTATGATTCTTGAACTCCAAGTGATTTTTATTACATTTAACTTGAAATTGCTAATATAGCATTTGCACAACAGGAATTTATTGCTAAATGGAAAAGGTATACATAAGATTAATTCTATACATCTTCAACTTATATCTGATGTCCTGTGAGGTATTCATAATCAGTCAATAGGGAAGAAAAAACACAGAGCCACGTTATTTGTAGGTATGACTAGTAGGCTGCTCCTAATACTTGGCAACTACCACTCTTTCACATCCCTACAGAGGGGTGGCCTGAAAGACAAAAAAGATGTAAAATCTCTCAAAACAGCAGTAACTATTTGTATAGTACTTTGGATTGTCTACACTGCATGTGAAGAATGGGATGTGGCCTACAGGCTGGATATTGACACAGCCTGTGATGGATAGCTTATGTTGCTGAACAAGGGGTTAGGAAGAACAAAATTACCTAGTTGGAAATGTACAGTCCTAGATGTGTGGTACAATGGATATTTGATTCTAATTATTTTGGTGAAAATTAAGTTGTTATTACAAAATGGGGGCAGGTAAGGTTATTTGTAGAAATCAGGGCATTTACTGAAATAACTTTTACCCTTCTTTCCCAATAGTGCAGATCTATAGAAAACTATAGCAATGTGAAAATAGGAGAGAAAACCTCCAAAATTTTAGATCTTGGGGTAAAGGAAATAATATTATAGCAGGAGAAAAAGAGAAAAGGAAATTGATTTTGGAATCAAAAAACTATGTTGGAGACCAGTAGAGAAGAAGGACAATTGCAGATTCTGAGAATGTAGCATTCTCAACCAACTCCAGTGTTATAACTGAACATAAACTTTTAACAGGTTTTGCCACTACCAAGCTTATTTAACTTTAAAAATAACCCAAGACAGATGATGAGAATGCAGATGACAAAGTAATAATCTCTAAAGGGGTTCCACTTCATAAAACCAATGGGAACACTGAACAAAAAATAAAATAAAATGAACTTTTTCTGGACTACAGACATTAACCAAAGCCTTGCAGCCATTCTGAGGACTATTATTCATGAAAATGGGGGATTATAGTAACAACAACAAGCATTTTGTTGTCTTAACTAGCCTTATTTCCATTCTCTTTCTCTCCCCCACAATAGTCTTAAAATCCAGCAGCCAAAAAATAGTAGCCTGACATCCACTGGGTTGGAAAATAAAATTGTAGCTCATTCAAATGTCCATCCCCAGAGAATTCTCATTGGTTGACCTGACTGGTGGTTCTACAGACCCCACTTACAAAAAGGGACCTTAATGTGTATAACTTGAGCTTGCCACAATAGAACAATTTTTTTCAGGGGAACATTTTCAAGAACAATCAGAGGTAAATCTTTAGCATTGTGACTAGCTTAGTAGGGAATTATGGCTAGAGACAGAAACAGATGAAAGAAAATACTTAAAATGAAAATCTGGCGAATGAGATGTCAATAGAAGACTTGAAATGCTCTGACATTCTTGGAAATCTAAAATGTTACATGCATATTGAGGGGTGTGCTTATACCTAGACTTGTGAGAAAGCACAAGAAATTGAGAAGACTCTAAGCTCATATCACTGGCTAACCTCAAGCTTCAAACAAGCAGAAAGCTAAGGATAGGTTGGCATTGTTAACTGCTATCCAATTACGAAAGACATGTGCAGCACATACACAGAAACACTTATGAAATACTGAGAAACATTACTTTTAGAAATTTAAGGGCACTTTCATCTTAATGGTTTAGCTAAATAGTCAATAACTTCAATAATCATACAAGAAAAAATAATACAAAGTTTGCCCAGGCACAATTGTTGCACACCTGAAATTGCCATGCATGAGAGGATGAGGGAAGAGGATCACAGATTTGAAGTCAGTACACATTACCTTAGTGAGACCTTGTTTCAAAATAAAAATAAATAAAAGTGCTTGAAGTGTAGCTCCCTTATGTTCAATCAACTATACAATAAATAAATAAAATAAAACATTGTTGAATTATTTTAGGAAGCCACTAAACAACAAAAACATTACAATAAGTGGTGGGGTGGGAGAGAAACTGATTTTGAGTTGCCACATTAGATTATTTCAAATCATCTAATTTAACAACAAAAAATTAGAAGGTATATCATGAAAAACAGAAGTATCAAAGAGATGGTATGACAGTTAATAAAAACAAGCTTCAAGCTTAGTCTATGAAAAGTATACAGTCTGAGGAAGAAAAAGAAGAAAGAGTGAAGAAAATGAACCTTAGAGATCCAAATAAAATGACTAAGCTTAACAATATAAGTATAATGGAAGTTCCAGAAAAGATTATAAAGAGAAATGAGAAGAATATTTGAAGTAATAATATCAAATTTGATTTTTAAAATGCTATGTATGCAAGTTCACTAAAATCCAAGTTACATTCAAAGAGACATTTAGACGTGTCATATTAAAATCATTATGACGAAGACAAAAAAAAGAGTCATGAATGAAAGAAGAGAGGAACAACTCATTACAAACAATATTTTCAAAAAATATTAATAGATATTTTTTATAAAAACTATGGAGGCTAGCAGAAATAGGATGTGATGTTTAAATAACTAAAAAAAAATAATAAAATAAGCCAAGAATTATAAATTCTGTTATAAATAAAATTACCAATTCTATAAATAACAACAAAATTGATTTTCAAAAATGCAAAAACCTACAATATTAACAAATCACAGATAATTTGTCACCAGCAGACTGACCCTACAAAAGTATTAAAGCTGAATTGAAAGGACATGAGGTAGTACCTAAAGTCTACATGATTAGACAAAGAACATTTCTAGAAGTAATGACTATGACAGAGGGAATGTACTTTTGTTCACATCTCCTTCTTTCTCTATTTCTGATTTAAAATACAACTACATAAAGAAGTTTGTTCTGATCAACATACAGTGAATACATACTTAATATATATTATGATAATAGCACAAAATGGAAAGAGGAAGTGGTAATTTTCATATATTATTGAAATTAAATTATTACTACAAACTATTGTAATTTCTGGGACAATCACTAAAATTGTAGTCAGATGTAGATAGAGTTATATCCATAGGCATATAGTTGTAGATATAAAATTAACTATTAGAAAACTATAAAGCATAATAATATTTAGATATCATTTCACATATACTAGGATAGTTGTTGAAACACATAGAAAATAGTCTATATTGAGCATATGAGCAGACTGAAAAACTTTAGAATATAAAATGATATAGCTGCTTCAGAAAACATTTGGTCCATTAAAATGTGAAATTAGAGATTTGTTATATATTTTTATACTTTTATTGATATATTCAAATTATACATCATAGGTTCAAAATAACTCAAACATACATGCACACAAGATTTAGTGTGTTTCCCTCCTCATTTGAACTTCCTCCCTCTTCATAAATGGTAGTGACTTTTGTAGTTATACTTTCATATATAAACATGACATTCTTTGAACTGTTGCCTTCACTAGTTCTCCTTTTCCCATTTCCCATCTTCCTACTTTAAACCCCTTTCACTATCATATTGGTCTATCTTCTAATTTACCTAGAATATCTTCTGTTTCCCACATTCTCCTTATTTCTACATATGAGAAAAAACATACTACCCTTGACTTTATGAGACTACCTGATCTAATTTAGCATAATATTCTCTAATTCAATCCATTTTTCTGCAAATGACATAATTTTGTTTCTTATGGATTGAGTAAAATTTAATTGTGTTGTATGTATCATATTATCTTTAGGTTTATTCCATAACTTGGCTATCATGTACTGTGTGGCTATGAACATGGATATGCATGAATAACTATAGTAATATCTAATAAATAAGGTTATTTGTTCATTTTATAATCAGGTTATGTAGGTTCTTTATATATTTTAAATATCAACATCCTTTTATGTAAACGATTTGCAAATATTTACTGTCAGGCCTATGGGCTTGGCAGTCTATGTTCTTTGATTTACAGGTAGAAAACTATGACTTAGAATGAAAGAGTTGAAAATATACCTCCTTAATTTAGGGCAACTGGGCTTCTTTTGTTCCATTTGAGCTCTTGTGGATGTGTGGCTCTCTATAATCAAAGAATCAGGAGCAGAGAGCTAAGCACAAGTTGAATTTGAATGTGTCTAACAGATCCTCTGAAGGTTCCCAGAAATCAAATAGTGAAGACTTTTAGAGAGGCATGATTGCCAAAAGTAGCAATGAAACACCCACAGAACGTAAATGTCATAAAATGACACAATTTGTATGCATTTTTTGAGTTGAGGTATGTTTAAAATGCACAGGGAAAAGTTTACTATATCTCCAATGCTTATAACAACTGTCAAAAAAGTACAAAAATGAAAACAGTAAGCTTGTTTATTGTTCAATTAATCAAATTATTGGGCCTGTTTAGAAAACACAGGAGAAAAAAGTATTAGCATTCTTCCAAATCCTGACATAGATCCCTGCCATGAATGCTTTTGATATATTCTCACTTTATTTTATGTATCTGTCACAAATACATTACACATATATCATCAATATATATACTAAATGACAGTAAGATTAATATATTTGCATATATTTCATGGATAAAAGCATTCTTTCTTCTTTTGAAATATTTCTAGTTCCAGAACTTAAAATAAACACAAAAGCTTGTCATATCTAAAAGTAAAATTCTGTATGGTTCCTAAGTGCTAATAATTGACTAAAATTACTGCTTTAAAGTTACCTTATAGGTTTGCTTCAAGATGGACACTAAGAGCTAAGCACTTACTTACTTTTCTTATAGAATCATGAAATTCTATCATTCCTTATTAATTTATAATGACTCTTCTTACTTTCTTACTGAGAATAAAAAGCAGAATAGCATTATACTCCCCTAATAAAGTTATTCAGGTCACTGATATATTTCAATAGTTTAAAATCATATTATAAGACTACAAAGGACAGAAAAAGCAAACTATTTTACACCATAACTTATTTGTCTAATTTCAAGTGTCTTATGAAGTAAAACTTACTTTTGAAGCATCTATACACTTGATATTTATCAAAGGTTAAAATAAAATTAGTTCAGCTCTTTGGTATATTTTTATAAAAACCTGAAATACAGTAGAATCCTTCAGAATATTTGGATTTGTCATATGTAAAAGTATTCATATTTTGATATAATAGAAAATATAATTTGTCATTCAAATAATGGATATATTTTGGATACAAAATCTGGTTATCATTTTAGTAAAATCTTTAAGAAATCTTTCAATTAAGTTATATATCAAATTTCATTAATTATTCAAATAGCAAATATAATAATATTTTAGTAATATTAAATAATTTAGTCTTTACTTTCTTTATTTCTCCACAGAATGTTGAGTAACTCCTCAATATTTATAATATTAAGGACAGAGTGTTCAAGTATTCATTTATTTTAATTACATTTCTCATTTTCTCTTTTTCTTTCAGTTCATTTGCCACTCATGTATATATAATGATGTATAACAATTTTCTTATACCAAAAATGTAGGAATAATAACATACTATTTTAGTTTTCTATTTTTAATATAAGAAGTTACTCTGATCTTCTGACCTTTTTGGGTTAAAATGACTATATATATATATATATATATATATATATATATATATATATATATATATATTTGCAGTTTTGGAGGTCAGCCTTTTTATTTTTATTTATTTTTTTTATTTTTTTGAGACAGGATCTCACTTGGTTGCCCTGACTGGCCTTGAACTGACAATCTTTTTGTCTCAATTTCTTGGGATTATAGGTGTGTACCACTATACCTAGCTGCAAAACTAAATTCTTGACAGTATTATAGAGAGCCTGGATGTATCCTTCCTCCCAAGGCCTCTATTCATGGGGGAGAATGTCTACTTTTTGTGAAGAAGACTGAGCATACACAGCTTCCTCTCATGACTTCCCCCAGACTTTGTCCCATTTTGTTCATGGAGTGGAGATAACATGTATGAAAAGCAAAATATGAAGACCAGAAGCCATTTCATCTCTCCAGTGCCTGGAGATTATTCCTAAGAGTAGTGCAGACCCTGGGAACATAGAGATACAAGTTCTTCCCAAAGGAACTGACTCTTTTTTAAGCAAAATTAAGAGAAGTCTAAAACAAGGACATTAGAAGCACAAGGAAAGAAGAGAAAAGCAAGTATTAAGGTAAGAGCAAGATGACAGAGAGCAACTTGAATCCATAGGAACAAGTTAAAACTAAGTGTAATGGGAAAAGAATGCTAATATAACAAACTCTGTAAGTATATACTTTCTCTTTGAAAATTTTCTCAATTTTATTAATAAATCAAGATTCATATATAGTAACAATTTTAACAATGTATTGTTGAATTTGATATAGAAACAGAGGACTTAAGATATATAATCAAGTTATTCAATTTATAAAAATATGAAAAAAGAACACTTTCAGAATATAACATTAAAAATAAGGAAAATAAAAAGAATCATAGCATAAATAATGAAATTGTGATCAGTATAAAAATGAAGAAAAAAAACTCAACATGAGCTTATTAAACTTAAAACAATAAAATAGACAAACTTTTAGCCAGTCAAAACAAGTAAAAAAAGAAATGATCCAAATTACAAATGTCAGTAATGACAGGGTTATTCCTACCAATCCTGTAGCCATTTAGAATAATGATATAACCTGGATATTTCTGAACCATAATTCAAAAACTTCTATAAAATTATTAACTTCTTTGAAAAATACATGCTAATAGATGCACACATGAACATAATAGATAATGAAGATATGTCACAGATTGTGGCAATGGTTTTGTGCATGTATAAGTTTCTCCAAATTTACTAAAATGTACATGCTAAATAGGTTTAGCTTTTGCTTGTCAATCACAATTCATTAAAGCAGTTTTAAAAATCAAGTGAACACCTAGGTTGAGGAATTCTACATAGCAATAAAGAAGAAAAAATAATGTTATTTTCAGGAAAATGAATGGACATGGATATCATTATGTTAAGTGAGATTAGCGGGTCACAGAAAGTAAAAGGCCGTATGTTTTCTCTCATATGCAGAAGATAGGAATACAAAAGAAATTTTAGATAATGGAGGTGAAATCATAGTGGAACAAGTGAGATTGTCAAGGGGAAGGTGGTGGTGGAAGGGGAAGAATTAATAAAAGAAGCACTTCCATTTATGCTATGTAAATATATGGGAATGCCAATGTCAATTTCAGTACCTTGTATGGAGAAGGGAAGGGAATGGAGAGGACCCGGTCCCAAGTAACTATGCCAATGTTAGTAGGTATGGGGGAGCATAGTGATCCAAAACACCAACTTAATCTTTCTCAAGCAGTTTTAGGGGATGTTTCCATGTGCACTACTGGAAAGTCCTGCCCCCATTTGACCAAAAAACAACTTTTCTTTCTAATATTAAACAAAAAGGAAATGAGTCTATTAAAGATTTCTTATCTCAATTGGAGGAAACAGTCTCTAAAGTAGTCACAAATAAGGAGGCAGCCGATATCCTTGTTAAACAATTGGCTTTTGAAAACAATAATTCTACTTGTCAGACTTTACTGAGACTCATAAGAAAGACAGGATCCTTATCAGACTTCCTGTGAGTCTGTATGGACTTTATTCCTGCCCATATACAGGGGATATCTATGGCTGCAGCCTTATAAGGCCAGAAATATACTAAATTCTTAAAAGGAATAAACAATGATAATAATGATAGAGGCCCTCCATGATGCTATAAATGTAATTCAGCCAGACATATACAACATCAATGTCCACTAATAAAAAATCCTGCCCCCCTATTGGAGGTGGAGGGCAAAAACTGCCACCTTCTTTGTGTCCAAGATGCTATAAAGGATTTCATTGGAAAAAGGATTGCAGATCTCGATTTACAAAGGATGGGATTCCCTTTCCTCCCTTTCAATCACAAGAACAGGAATCAAAAAATGGATTAGGGGCCCAACTCCAGCCCCATTCACAAAAATGGGGCTACAATCAAGCAAGAGCTACAGTGAATTATCTGGTAGCTCAATTTCCAACTTGGCCAGAGCAACTCCAGGAAGTGCAGGACTAGATCTTTACAGTAATGAGTCTATTATTTTAACCCTTAATATGGAAACTACTTTAATAAGTAAAGAAATATTTGAACCTTTGCCTAATGGGACTATGGTATTAATGTTAGGAAGAAGCTCTGTAACTCTGCAGGGACTACAAATTGGTCCCAGAGTTATTGATTCCGATTTTACTGGAGAAATAAAAACCATGTTACTCCCTCCAAATAAAACTATACAAATATGGAAAGGACAGAGAATAGCTCAATTGTTACTAATTCCTTTAGTACAGACAGCAAATAAAAGTATGAAAAAATAAATGAAAGGAAAAGGGTTTGATTCCAGTGATGTCATTGCTTGGCTATAAAAGGTAGATGAAAACAGACCCATGAAGACTATATTAGTAGAAGGAAAAAGGATAACGGGATTATTGGATACTGGAGCAGATGTTTCCTGTATTGCAGGAAAAGATTGGCCCTCAGATTGTATTACTCAATAAACCCCTTCAACTTTAAGGGGGATAGGCATGGCTTCAAAAATTGCAAAAAGTGCTCTATTTTACATTGGAAGATAGGAAAAAAAGCAGGGGACATTTCAACCATATGTTCTTCTTTCTCTCCTTTATACTTTATTGGGAAGAGACATTCTTACAAATATGACTGTTATAATATCTGATTATGATGTAGATTCCTTACCTCCTTTTTGTAGGGGCCACTGTAGTATATTAAGACCCTATAGTATGGAAATCAGATGACCCTGTATGGGTAGAGCAGTGGCCCCTCACTAATGAAAAGAGATCTGCAGCAGAGCAATTAGTTCAAGAACAATTACAAAAAGGTCATAGAGAACCTTTAACTAGCCCATGGAATACCCCAATATTTGTTATTAAAAAGAAGTCTGATAAATGGAGACTGTTACAAGACCTTAGAGCTATTAATAAAACCATGGAGAACATGGAGACTTTACAACCTGGATTACCTTCCCCTGTTGCTATTAAAAAAAAAAAAAAAAAAAAAAAAAACTCTCAAATTATTGTTATTGATTTACAAGACTGCTTTTTTACTATTCCTTTGACTTCACAAGACAGAAAACTATTTGCTTTTAGTCTCCCCTCACCAAATTTTCAAAGACCTTATCAAAGATACCAGTGGAAGGTGTTGCCTCAGGGTATGAAAAATAGTCCTATCTTATGTCAAAAATATGTTGATATGGCTCTTATAACTACTAGAAATGAATTTCTCCAGATTTATATGATTCATTATATGCATGATATTCTTTTGGTCTCGTCACCAATGCAATCGACTTCCCCCGCAGCCATATCCCCAGATCTTCTGGACCCAGGATGAGACGTTTAGTGCTCAGATGTCTAATCTCAGTCTTTATCATTACAGCGTGCCTTTCCTGGCCTTATTTATGAGTATGATAATTCTGTTTAAAAAATCACCTCCTATAGCTAGTATTCCATATAAAAAATTTTAAATACTGGAGATTTATATTGGAACAATATGGGTCCCACAAATCTGCCTCATTAGTTTGACTTTGTTTTCCAAAAATATGCTAATGTTTATTTTCCTAATAATGATAATACCACCATTTATGATTGGTCTGTTTCTTCTCCAAAACATGACTATAAACAGTATATAATTAATAATAAAGAAAAATTCAATATTACTAATATAATACTCATTTTACTTCTAAAGATACTGTACATAGATGGTTTACTCCTGGTTGGGTTACTCCTGTATTTTATGCTGAATCTGACTCTCACATAACTAGGATTCAGCCTAGTCTCTTTAGAGTAATAGCTGCCATGCAACCTGTGTTTTTAGCCAGTCCTTACATTAAGCCAATCTTACTACTTTTATGTTCTTGTGTCTCTGCTCCTCATGCTTTATTGTTAGCAAAGTAGGATCTATATCTATTATACAAAAAAATGGAGAGTATCTAGTTCAATGCATACAATGTATTTTAACTCACTGTCTTAACAATACTATGCCAAAACCTATGTAACTCTTATAGTTATCCATCAACATCCCTTTGTTATGCTGCCTGTAAGCTTAACTGATCCCTGGTATGATGACTCAGTAGCACAGCTTTTTAAACAAATTACCAATGTTATTTATCCAGAAAGATTTGTAACTGCTCTAATTTTAGGAATTACTGCCTTAATCTCTATTATTACTTCATTAGCTGTTTCAACTACTGCCTTAGTTACCAATATTAATATTGCTCATCATGTTAATTCATTGTCACATAATGTTACTCTAGCTTTAGCTGCATAAGAAATCATAGATATAAAACTAGAAACTCGTATCTCAGCCTTAGAAAAAGCAGTGCTGTATTTAGGAAATCAGTCACCATCCAAATGACCTCACGATCCATTAAGTCACTTGTCATAGACGTGAATGTCATTTAATTAAAAAATAAAAAGGGGGAAATGCCACAGCTCATTAATAGCTGGATCTTGAGCAAGGTTCGGTTCACTGGAATCCTGAAGGCATACGATTCCAAAAGAAGGAATATGTGGCATATCCCACTTTACATTATATAATATGCTGGAAATTTGGGGTGCTTTGGGTTTTGCTTTCACATTAATTATAAAGAAAATTTTTCCTAGAAACAGATAGTGGATGGATGGATTGTGATTCCTCAATATTAGCTGAAAAAGCAGCACCTCAAGACAACCCATAAGAAATTCATTAACCACATACAAACATTAGTCAGGAAATGGGCTTTACAAGCTTAGTTACTAAACATCCTTATGTTCCCTCTCAGCACACAGGTATAGAAATAAAATAAATAAGCCAAAGAGACTTAGCTCTACTATTTTATCTATGAGTAAGGAAGGCTTTAAGATAGATAGTTTGTCCACTTCCCCCTTGTCTACCTGGAAATTCATCAAACACATTAACTCTCTAGTTGCCTGAGAAAAAGTTAAGAACACTGCTTAAAGGAACTAAACAAATAGTAAAGATTTAAACTAATGAATAGAGACTAACCTTTAACAGTGTTAACCTTTAACACTGCTTTGTACTAAAAGAATCTTTATATACATATTGTATTTTGTAACCTCTACTGTTTTCTTAATCCCATCAAATACCATGGGAAATGGCTTTTCTAGTTAAAGATGTACCTACTCAATCTTTAGAAAAATAAGACTGTAAAAATCCCTGTTCTATATGCCTCACTGCAAAAAAAAAAAAGATCATATAAAAAACAGCTACTAACAAGCAATAAACAGATAAGCTTCTACACTGCATGTGGTGTGAATGTATTCTTGCAACCTCATCTCAATCCACACCTTTCGGAGGATCCTGGACCCTGCTGTCTGGAGGGCTGGACCCCCACAACTGCTTTTTTCTTATGTTCCTGGATTGTTTAATTTTTATTGGTCTGTTGTAGTTTTACATAATATCGATATTCATAGTGATATATTCATATATGTGCATAACATTATTTGTTATTTCCCTCTATGCACTTCCCTGATCCCCTTCCCCTACAGTGCTGGTCTCTCTCCTTTATCAGCATTTACAGTCACTGGGTAGACCTTCCTATAACTAATTAGGACTTCTTTATATCCAAGATACAGCAAATGAAACAAAGATGTGATTGCAAAGTGGAGATTACTACTTGATGGTATGATTTTAGGAAGTTTATGCAAACATTAGCATGCTACCTATGTTTCTTTGCTTCAAAAAGTTGAAAAATGTTTAATCTTAAAAACCTTTTACTTTTTCTCCCCAGGTGTTAGACTAATACTAATACTTTATAAACTTAAGATGCCTGTCCTATACTACATCTTTACCTTGAGGGAGGTATTATTCACCTGTACATCAATGTCAGTGACAGTCCAAATAAATGATGCTTTCTACCTGATTCATTTCCCATGATACTCAAACTACAATGCTGTATCTGGGTTGGAAGCTCATAAATCTTTGAGGTTGAGTATAGTGAGATTGCTAAGTGCACTCTATTCTGATAGCGTTAACGATAAGATGTGAAGCTCTCCCACTGCAGCACTATAGTTTATCTGTAGTTGATACTATTGTAAATGACAGCCTAGTGGTGATCTAATCAATAATTTAAGTTTTCTATCCCAGACTGAAATATCCACAAGGGAAGAAATTCCTAAAGTAATACATTTGATGTCTGGATTAAAAAAAAAAATGATTTGACATTTCAGACTACTTGGTTCACCCAAATTGAAGTGTTCTATTTGCAAACTCTTCCACTTTCATTAATGATTTAAAGACATCTACTGTCTTTCAGTAGTATACTCTTCCATTATTTATTTCCACCCAGGTTGTGATAATTAAGTTAGCCTCCTTTACTCCAGGTTTTGATTGACTAAAAATATTTTATGGGTTGTTACAATATATCATGGTTTGTGCACCTTATAAATTTCTCACTTGGCAGCAGTGTTGAAACTCTGGCTGCACAATTAATCATTAACTATTTTGTCCAATATATTAGTATTTTATCAACTACCATTCATTCATTTATTATTTATACCTCATCTATTTCCAAACTTCCTTGCAGGTGAATTATTAATCCAGAATTACAAATTGTGAAGTTCCATGGGAAGAATAAGTGAAATATTGAATAAAAGTACATGTGTAAAATTTCAATTCCCTTCCCAAATGAAGGAAAGAAATATCATTTTGTAATTGTTTTCAACTTACTTTTCTGGTAAACAAATAGAAATTGTGAGGAAATGATGTTATTTTATATTTGCTTATTTTTAGTGTCATGAAGGGGTCTCTAAGATAAACTTAATAAATTGAATTTCATAAGGGTATCAGGTTAAGGTTACAATGTGTCCTGTAAATTAAATAAATACTGATGAGCAAGTAAATATTTTTGAAAAATACAAGCATCTTTTAATCTTTTATGACTTATATGTGAAAATGATTCTTGAGGAAGGAAATGTAAAATTTATAATCTCAAGTCATTTGCATATAGACATTTTGATTGCATTTATATTATTAAAAAGCCTAAACATAATTTTGTTACAAATATTTTGCTTTTTGTTGTACTCAATGAATCACATGTTATTGATAAACAATTGGAAATGAAATAGAAGAGTGATAAATAATAGAAAAAGAAGAATGATAAAAATTTGGAAGTGAAATAAAATAATGTATAGCATACGATTACTGAAGCAGTCTTTTAACATAATAAAACTTTATTTTTAAAAGTTTTTAATTTTTCTCCTTACTTCTTCTATGAGCCATTCCTCAATCAGCAGTGCGGTATTCAGTCTCCATGTTTTTACATGGTTACTCTGAGTCTTCTAAGAATTGATTTCTAGTTTCATTCCATTGTGGTTTGAAAAGATGCAGGGAATTGTGTTACATTTTTTTTATTTGTCAGTGCTTGCTTTGTGGACCAGAATGTAGTCTATTTTGGAGAAGATTCTATAGGCAGCTAAGAAAAATGTGAATTCACCTATAGTTGGGTGAAATATTCTATATGTATCTAATAGGTCTATTTGATTTATGGTATTCTTTAAGTCTGAGGTGTCTTTACTGATCTTTTGTCTAGAAGATTGGTCTAGTGATGTGAGAGGAGTATTGAAGTCTCCCAGAATTATTGTATTGGGATCTATGTGTGACTTTATATCATGAAGAGTTTGCTTCATGAAAGTGGCTGCAACTATGTTTTGGGCATAAATGTTGACAATTGTTATTTCTTCTTGCTGAGTTGTTCCTTTTACTTGTAAAAATAACATTGTTATTGAAAGTAAAAAAAAAATCATATGTACCTTGCAACATATTCTTTTTGAAGTATTGATGGGAAGTATGTTAATTTTCTGGTGCACTATAATCATACATCTTGATGAATTTCAAGGTGATAGAGGCATATATGCACACAACACTCATTGAGCCATCCCCCAGTTCTCACCCCTTTCTCCCTTCCTCCTTACCTTTCTGTGTTACACACAATAATTAGCATTGATGAATTTGTGTATGTATATCATGTTTATGGAAGTGTTTTCCTATTCAAGTCTTCCTCTCCTCTCCTGCCTCCTTCAGTTAGGTCCTCCTTTTCTCTCCACTAAGTTCTCATTTTTTGTCTGGAGTTCCTCCTGTGTCCTAATTTTTCCTAGCTTCCACATATGAGGGAAAACATGTGATTTTTCACTTTTTGAACTAACTAAACTCACTTAGCATAATATTTTCCAGATCTATCCATGAATTGATGAATTGCAAAATGATTAATCTTTCCAGTTTCATCATTTGGCAATTATGAATTGTGCAGCTATAAACATAAACATGCATGCATTACTTTTTATTTTATTTATTTATTTATTTATTTATTTATTTATTTATTTATTTATTTATTTATTTTGCGGTACTGGGGATTGAACTCAGGGGCATTCTACCTCCGAGCTATTCCCCCAGCCCTATTTTTTTTTATTCTTTATTTTGAAACCGAGTCTCACTAAGTTGTGGAGTGCCTCACTAGGTAGCTGAGGCTGGCCGCGAACCCAGATCCTCCAGTCTCAGCCTCCCGAATGCTGGGATTACAAGTGTGCGCCACCACGCTCGGCTTGCATTACTTTTTAAAATAATTGTTTACTGTTTATTTTGTTTTAAGAGTCTTATGCCTGTGAACACCCTTAAATGTATTGGTGAAATATCATATTATGAATAATTGCTTTTAGCTTCCCTGTTTTCATTGTATAATATCATTTCATGTAACACTTTATGTTTTGGTTCAAATTAGATTTGAATTATAATTTTACAGTTCTCAATTTATAAGGAGAGTAGATCGTAGAATTGGTTTTTACCTGAGTAAAGTATATAGAATTCTAAATAAATATTCACCAATGCTAAAGAATATACAGTTTATGTTTAATATATGGAGAAAGTCCATAGCTCTAAATGTTAATTGTCCCCGAAGTCAACAAATATGGAGAAAAAAACAACAAATATAGCTATTTTAAAATTTTATACAGCAAGCAGCTGGGTGTGGTGGTGCAAGCTTTTAATCCCAAAATTTGGGAGGCTGAAACTGGAGGATCCTGATTCGCAGCCAGCCTCAGCTGCTTAGTGAGGCCCTCTACAACTTAGTGAGACCCTGTTTCAAAATAAAGAATAAAAAATAGGATTAGGGGGTATAGCCTGGAGGTAGAATGCCCCTGGGTTCAATCCCCAGGACCCCCCAAAAATTATATAGCAAGCAATAAAGTAGCTTTAACTGTTTAAATTTTATTAACTCATCTCTTTTTTAAAAACAATGCATTAACAGTCTTTGATCTTTTATTCACCATTTTCTTATCACTCATACAGAGAATTTTTTGCTATATTAATTAAAAAGTTTACCTGTACATGACTTCTGAGGCCAATCACAACATAATACTTATGCTCTCAAATGGTCATTGATGTAAAATGTTGCTAAAGGCTATATCCAGGGACTTGAAGTTTCTGTACACCATTATTGAATAAGATTTGGGGAAACTAGGACAGAAATGATCAATATATAACTCAACATATGTGTATGTAGGAAGGAGAAAAAGCATCACCAAAAAAAAAAAAGAGTGAATTTTATTACTTCTTTATTACATGGTCATAAAAGTCTCAGCTGGATCCCTTTTCACAGTTCACTTCACACAGTTCCATAAATCTCATCTTCAGTAGAGGAAAAGTTACTCAAAGTTAAAATCCTGGAACAAAAGACATTTGCCTTGCTACAGAAATTACAACTCATTAACAATAACAACTAATATCTAAATAGTGAACATGGCATATGTGTGTGTGTGATGAATATAAAGTCATTATTTCTTTAGACTATTTTGTTATCTCTCTTTTCCATTATAAAGCCAATGTTAATTAAATTTAATCATTTTCTTGTCTTCATAATATTTGAGGGTCTAGGAAATATCAGTCATGCAACTACTGTAATTTCAATGAGTGTGCATGCAGTACAGCCAGGCAAGATGAAGTCCAATTGTAATATCAATACTTAGGAAGATGAGACAGGAGGATCTCCAGTTCAAGGCCAGCCTCATCAACTAAGAGAGACCCTCAGCAATATACAGAGACCCTATTTCAATGTAAACTAAATAAATAGATGGAAAAAGACTAGAGGTATAGCTCAGAGGTAGAATGCCTCTGGGTCCAATCATCAGTAACAACAATAAAGAATAAATGTAGAGTATGAAAAATAGTTATAAACATATCCAATGAATAAATTACCATAATACTAAAAACTCTTTATGAGGTAATATAAAATGCATAAAATAAATAATTGAAAGATTAAAAATATAATGTCTAAGACCATTTCAATTTAAGATCCCCTAATTCTGTAATGGCATAATTATAAGTAATAAAGTAACTTGAGCTTAAACCACATTATTTATTATTATATAGTTTAAAGAAATAAATGAATTCATACTATTGATTTATTTTTCTGAGGTACTGTGTGATTTTTTTTTTAGTTAATTTAGCAAGAGTACTCATAGGGTAGTCTGTTTTTCATGAATTCATCAGGAGCCATTCTATCTTACATCATCAGAAGAATGATGGGTTGCATCCATTTTTCCATGATTATACTCATATTAACCATATACATAGAGACAGATACATAAAATAAACTAAATCATTGAAATTTTTTTGTGATCACGATGAGTACTAACAATAAGTATTAATACCAGTATTGCTGCTGTGTACCTAATTACTTTCCTTCCTTGAGAACCTAATAATGTGCTTAGCAGGTTCAGCTTCTTGATATGGTAGGGAGATCTAAAAGGCAAAAAAAAAAGAAAAATATTCATAATACTATTTTGAAAGAGGAAAATAAAAATAAAACATCTCACTTGGTCATTCAAAGATAATTAGGACTGCCAGAAATCAGTTTGTATCTTTCTCAGGATCAAGAAGAAGATAATAGACATAATCTTCCTAATACTTTGATTTTACTTCAGTGAGATCTTGGTTGGGTTTATAAAACTGTAAAATAATTAATTTGTGCCATTTTTATGTGCTTTTACTGGTGCATTAAGGTCTCACATAATAATGTATATCATCTTGACATTGACATACATGCACACAACACTTGGTCACCCCCCCACCTCCCTGTCTACCCCCTTCCCATACAGAGGACTGAATTGACATTGGGATTTTTCACATATGTACACACTGTCAATTTTAATATTTCCAATAATGAACCTCAGTCTTCCCTCTCCCCTTCCCTTAGACCACTTTCCTGACTCCACTGAGGTTTCTCCTCCATTACCTTGAGTCCCTCTGGTATCCCAGTTACTCCCTAGCTTTTGCATAGTAAAGAAAACATATAGCCCTTCACTCTCTGTAACTGGCTAATCTCACTTAATATTATGTTCTACAGGTCCTTCCATTTTCTTGCAAATGACATTATTTTATTCTTCTTTATTACTGAGTAGAATTCCATTGTGTGTATATTTCCCATAGTTTTGTGATCCACTCATCTGTTGATGGACACCTAGGTTCATTCAATAATTTGGCTATTGTGAATTGTGCTACTATGAACATAGGTATGCATATATTACTGTAGTTCTCTGGTTTCAAACTCTTTGGAAAGATATCCAGGAGTGGTATAGCTGAATCATATGGTGGATCCATTCCCAAATTTCTAAGGAATCTCTGCACTGATCTCCATAGTGTCTGAACTAGTTTGCAATCCCACCAACAGCATAGAAGAATTCCTATTTCCCCACATCTTTGCTAACAATTATTGTTATTTGACTTCTTGATGATTGCCATTCTGATTGGGATTAGAAGTAATCTTTTCAACTTTAATTTTTTGGGAGTGTTTCATTGCTTTTCTGTGGAAGTGGTTGGCTTCTTTGCTGGGAGTCTCTGGAGGCTGCAGTTCCCAAAGTCCCAGTGGGCTTAGGCCAATTTGTGCCATTTTAAGACAATATATTTGTTGTAATTTGTAACCTGTTACAGCAGCTAATGAAAATCTATACAAAGATGAATGGTGACCATAGGTGTTGGTGCATTATAAAGAAAATCCAAGGACAAACCATAAAATCTATATAAAGTGGCAAGAAATAAAAAAGTTTAAGTTCAGTTATATGGATAGCATGAATAAAGACAGATATATGGTGACACCAAAAAAGACATTAAAATGGAAGAAAAATATAAGATTACCTTAAATATTCATGTATATTATTCTAAGTATTATATAGCAATGTAATTGCATCTTATTTGATGTTTTTTCTGTCTTTTATCCCATCTCTGTGCAGTAGTGAGTTCCACAAATCACTCAACTTCTGTAGGCATTAATTCACTAATATATACAATGGGTAAAATAATGCTAACTCTTTACATTTATAAAAATAAAGACTACAGGCTCAAAGTCATAACTACTGCATATTCACTGGCACACAGCTATAGTACACTAATATTGTAAATACACTTCTAATGAATAACCCATCAAATAGTGGCTTCCTACATCTAATCAGGCAATATCAATGTAAGATCTATTTTGTTTTTCAAGACTAATTGTTATACAACTAAACACTTTAAGAATCTGGTTTTACAATTATAAGCTAAACTTTTGCCCAGACTAATTAAAACCCTAAATTTGGATGTGATTATTAAAAAGAATTATACAAATATATAATTACAGAATCTTGGTAATGAAATTCAATTGCAGCAATAATATTGATTTAGAGTTATTTAAAATGAACATACTTATTATTATAGAGGCATTTTTATATTTATGTAAGTATTTTTTAGTGCTTCAGTAAAAGTCAAATTTCATTAACTTTAAATTCATGGTGTTTGAATAAAATGTACTGAAAGTGTTTTTTCTTTTATGCCTTTGAGTTAATCAATTCATTTGTGAAGTCTTGTTATTAGGAGTAGAGTATTTAATCAAGAATCCTAAAGAAATATTTAAAGATTCCACACATTGACAAAACATACCATGATAACCTCCAATTTTTATGTTCTGTGCAAAATTGCATTATCTTAACTCAAGTAGCATATTATTTTATGGTTCAAGACACAGTTAAAAATAATCTTGCTATCAACAGTTTAACTGAGCTATTAGTTCCCTAGCAGACATTGTTAATAAAAAGCCACTACATGTTAAATAAAGCCTCAGTTGATATTACATTTAGAAAAAAAGAGAAATTGCATGATTAAAATCCATAATGGACAAGGAAAGCTCTCCTCCCTACATTCAATGTCAAACTTTCCCTAAAGGATAATTTTTGAAAAAGTTTCTGAGAATAAGTAGTCTTTATTTTCAGGGCTATTTTCTTCTTCTTACATTTTTTACTAGAAGGAAACATTGTTAGAGTCTACAAACAAGTTCACGTGGCAGTTTTACCTTTGCTGCTTGTGCAGCTGTGGTATCCAATGGGCTCAATCTGTTCACTCCAGCGATGGCCACGGATCATGTAAATAGTCACCATCTACAATACCAAACCAAGGTAACAACAGCCCAAGAACAGAAAAACAGCCTTCTGGCTGCTGTCTTATGTGACCTGTTCCTGATGTCCCTGCTTTGATTTACCGGCTCCTTTTGTATCTCAATTGCATAATTCACAAAGTCTCATAAAGGCCTCACTACCCATGTGAGAATAAACTGAGAACCTTGACTGATAACCACGTGAACAAAGAATAAAGCTGAAAACTTTAAATTCTTGAGTTATGGTAATAAGTATGAGCATATGAGTAGAATGGGTGAAAGGGTCTTTACTTTAATCTGTAATGTTGTTTTAGCCAGGGTAGCGAGCATTGTTGGGGTTATATCTCCACCAAACACTAGTCTGCATACACCTGTAAATTTCCCAGGTTTTATTATTATTTATTTTTTCTTGGCATGTAAGCATGGATGTTGTCAGCTTCAGGTAAACTTGGGATGCTGTAGAAATAATGGTCCTGAGCCCTGTAGTAGTCATCAACCATGGCAGATGGGGGGGACTGGCTTCTTTGGGTAACTCTCAGGTGTGTGTTATACTTCCCTGAACTTACTAGTGGGACTGCACCTGTTTTGCCAATAGCAGTGATGGAGTCAATAATGCACATGTAATTATTTTTTTTAATTTTCCTGTTCTATTTTACTCTTCTGATCTCTCCTATCACCTTCTGAATGACTCCAAAACAAATTACTTACCATCAAATTTCTACTTCTGTAGAAAACTACCTTAAACAAACCTATCAATTCCATAAATCTTAAGTTGTTTCACTAACATTTTAACTAATGCTACTTATCCTCAATTTTCTGAAAATATCAACTGTAAATTATATATATGTAATATATATAATCAAGTGTCATATTAGATGTCTTTTGTACATTAAATCCCAAGCCTGTTTTCTTGTTCCACCAGCATTTAGAATAAATAACTTGTTTTGTTGAGAGGAAAAAAATTTTATTAGAGATATATTATTTAAAAAAAGAAGAATCCTTAAATCCTGAGCTTCTTGTAGCATGATAGAGTGTTCACACTATTCAAAATATGAACAAGAGCCGGGCGCGGTGGTGCACGCTTGTAATCCCAGCATTCGGGAGGCTGAGACCAGAGGATCCGGGTTCGCGGCCAGTCTCAGCTACCTAGTGAGGCACTCCGCAACTTAGTGAGACTCGGTTTCAAAATAAAGAATAAAAAATAGGGCTGGGGGTATAGCTCGGAGGTAGAATGCTCCTGAGTTCAATCCCCAGTACCGCAAAAAAAAAAAAAAAAAATATCAACAAAATGAGGTCAACTTGGAAACCAAATTATTATAGCACTTATATTTTTTAACCCATGTGTTACTCAGGTAGCATGACAGGATAAATCGATGCTCTTTTCTGTTTTAGTTGAGCTAATGAATCACAGCTATGTTTATTTGATTTCATCTAAAGTTGAAAATATATTTTTTGTAATATCGTTTTAACACTAGGGGGAGCTTTCAGCTTGCATGGAGCCAAAAGGTATCTCAAATTTAATTTTGATAGGGAAAATCAAAGAAATCAAACACTATGGTTCTTTCAAAATATGTGTTAAAAGAATTAAGCAGTCTGATTCCATTTTCATGGACAACGTGGTATCTTTTAACTTGTTATACACTTGAGCACAATGGAGAAAGAAGCCTTGTTTCTCACTGACTTCAACTGAAGTGCTTTGATCTCTACACAGGATTACTGAATATAGTTTATATCCTGGAACAGTTTAAGAATATTCTAGAACAATTGAAATTATGTCACACTTACCAGCTTTCCGTGCACTAAAGGAAACATAGCTTTAGAAAATAATAGTGAAGGAAGTGTATAACAACCAAAAATGTAATTTCTAAAATAAATAAGTAGGTGCAAATTTGGCACACTTACCAAAAATGAGGACTGTAGTAACACACACACACACACACACACACACACACACACACTCATACACAGAGATATTTGTGTATGCACATTGAATTAAAAAATTCTGAATAATTGGTCAGTATCTTACATGGGAATGCTTATATTCTTATGTCAATATTTCCTACATTTCAAAGACACTTCAATATAGAATTGGAATATATATTGCTTTTTTTTCTAACTAAATAATTTATTCCTTCATTAACTACATAAAGTTGAAATTGTATAGGAACACAAGTCACTGAAATATACTTAGTGACCTGATATTATAACAATATATACAAAAAGGGCGGGGAGGCTGAAGGGTAATTGTTTACCTATAGGAAGCCACATTCCCTTCTCGGCTATTTTTGTGCCATAAATTAAACAATCCTGTTTAGAATCCCCTGACACAGCATTCTTATTTCTGGAGCAATAGCAGTAGCTGGGTGGCTGAGTGAAAGCAGCACAGCTTTGAGGTCATAAAAATGTAGGCTCATAAGGGAGGGCTATGAGTATTTATTGAATATCACTGTGTCTCTGACTCTTTGTGGATTCTTTGAATTAATTATCCTGTTTAATTTGACCCTTAGAGCAGCATTGTGATGTATCATAAATTGGGGTAGTAGCATGCTCTGCAAATGTACCCTCCAGGTCACAATTCTGACTCCACCACTTTTAAGGTATGAATCTTGGAGAAGTCACTTAATTTCTCTGTGCTTCCATTGTAAACCCTGAGAAAATAGAGGATGATAAAAACTATCCCTATATTATAGAGTTACTAGGGTACTTAAGTCTGTTTTGATTGCTAAAGAGCTCAGATTATAAAAAAAAGTAGTTGATTGCTGGGTGTGGTGGTGCACGCTTGTAATCCCAGCATTTGGGAGGCTGAGACCAGAGGATTCGAGTTCATGGTCAGCCTTAGCTACCTAGTGAGGCACTCTGCAACTGAGCGAGGCCCTGTTTCAAAATAAAGGATAAAAAATAAGGCTGGGGGTATAGCTCGTAGATAGAATGGCCCTGAGTTCAATCCCCATTACAGCAAATAAATAAATAAATATATAAATAAAATAAAATGTCCACCAAAGATCATGTGTTGGCCAGGCAGCCAGGTATGGAGGAGGAAAACAGGTAGAGAAGGTGCACCACTGGAGCTGAGGCCTTGGCAACTGTGTCTGTTCCTGGTCCCTTCCCCTCCTCTTGCCCTGTCCCTGTCTCCATGAGCTGAATGTGGCTTTTCTTCATCTGCAGCCCTATTGACCTGCTGCACAGCTGTTCCACAATAAGCCAGCAGACCATGAACTGACCTCTAAAACCTCTGAAATTCTGAAACTTAAATAAACCTTTACCCTCCCCACCCCCCGGCCCTTGCTTGTACTTGTTAAGTATTTTGGAACAGCAATGAAAAAGCTGACTAAAACAGGTGAATTATGTGTTAGTATTCAAATCTGAATCTGCCTGAATAAGTGTTCTTTGATCTTATAGAATCATGATGCAGAAAACTACCAAATGTCCTGCTGATGAAAAGAAGCAACAGGAAAATTAAATTCAGGGTCTGTGACACAGAAGACACTCCATGCATATTTGTGAGGAAGATTAATGAATGGGTAAGTTAATAGTGTGTCTGACTTCTGATTCTTCCCATTATAGTAGGTTGCTCCTAGCTCAGATATGTGAATATCAATGGCAGAAAAGCCTTTGATCTCCTCATGACAAGTTGGACGAGCACTATCATCTGTCCTCTCAACTACAAGCCTCTTTGGGGACCCTCAAGTGATACATGGAGTGAGGTGTAGAAAAGTACTTTAAAAACCACAAAACTTCACCTAGGTATGTGTATGCTGTTGCCTGGCAGGTGGTGTTGTGCTTGTTCAAAAATCGAACGAGGGTTTGAACATTGCTAATTTTGTGATTGTGGTAACTAGCTATTTTCTCCTAACTTCAAGTATCTCAAAGCTAAATGAATATAATAATAGTTCATGATTCATAGTGAAAAATAAGTGTGGCTGACAGCATGTGCAAGGAACTGGATTCAACCCTCATCATGATGCATGTCAAAACAGAAAGTAACTGTGTAAAGTAGATATTGCTATCATAATATTATTATTGCTACCATTATTATTGTTTATCATGGAACACACATAGGCAGTGCTTCCTCAGAGAAAAAGCAGTATTGGGCACATGTGGTACTATGTCCTCACCCTGTTACAAGGGCCCATATGACTAATTCACAATGACTTCTATTGTGCTGCTTGTACCAGGTAGCCACTACTGACTAGAATGATAAATGGGATGAAAGCTATCTGCTGCCTTTTCTTTCTTAAGTTTATTTTCATAGACTTCATTAAATATGAGCAATGGAGATTATGAATGTCTCAAATGCAATTCTTGTGTTCATGGTTTCTGTAATAATCCAATCTTGAAGACAAATTTTGAGGCAAAGTTTTGCATACCTAAAAATATGATCTTGAGGCCAGAAAACTGACATCCAGTAAGCATGCTTGTAACATACATTATCATAGGAAATTTCTGCACATCCTGCATGCCCCAATCACCCTGCAATCATCCTATAAAAGTTTATGATAGAAAGCTTCTCACACTTTTAATATGTTATACAAGTTGCCTGAACCAAGACAGTGGCCCAACACAACCTGTCTCCTCCAATGAGTTTAGGTCAATTTCCACAGTGCGCTTCTGTGACCATGAAGTTCCTTAAGAGGTAGTTTAGGTGGATTACTTTTCTTTTTTTTTTTTTTTTTTTTTTTTTTTTTGCGGTACTGGGGATTGAACTCAGGGGCATTCTACCTCCGAGCTACACCCCCAGCCCCTTTTTATTCTTTATTTTGAAACCGAGTCTCACTGAGTTGCGGAGCGAACCTGGATCCTCAGGTCTCAGCCTCCCGAATGCTGGGATTACAAGCGTGCGCCACCACGCCCGGCTGGTGGATTACTTTTCTATTGCTTTAAAATTCTTCATTTTCCTATTCCCTTGAATACATCTACCATCTTTATAATGTATACATCTTAAATTTCAATTATTTTGCTATTCCCAATTAAAGTATTTTGTTCTAGAAAGACTGTCTGGGTTTATTTAATTTTATATAGGTTGACAGAAAGCAATAAAAAGAGCCCAAATTAAAACAGGAGTGGGTTACCATGGGGATAGAGCCAAGAGCTTTTAAAACAGAAAAGACAGGTCAACTTCATCTACAAGTTCAAATATTTTATAGGTAAAAAGGTAATCAATAAAAGGATAAAATAACAGCTTCATTGATTGAGAAGAGATTTAATACATGTGACCAAATCCTTATCATTCCTTGAAAAGCATTGAAATAATCTAATGTTGACTATTTTAGAAAATATTAAGTGTGCAAACTATAAAGGTGAAGCTGTCTTCAAATAAATACTACCAAATATGAGAAAATGAACTGGTAATGGGACATGGAGGAGTGACCAACTCTCTTTCATCATAAACTCTTGTGAATTATTTTACATCATTTATGTTACAATGTGCCTGCATTCTTGAGATAATATATAGAGAAATAAGGTACTAAACAAATAGCAAAAGAGATAAGTAGAAAAGAATGCAAATATAGTAAATAATTTATATTACATTGAAAGCTCAGGCAAAGAATTATGTTCATGATGGGAATAGAAAATAACACCACCAATCTGGGTGTGGTGGGGCACGCTTGTAATCCCAGTATTTGGGATGCTGAGAGTGGAGGATCCGGGTTCGCAACCAGCCTCAGCTACTTAGTGAGACTCTCCACAACTTAGTGAGACCCTGTTTCAAAATAAAGAATAAAAAATAGGACTAGGGTTGTAGCTTGGAGGTAGAAAAAAAAAAAAGAAAAGAAAAGAACACCACCAGTTTTCAAGATTGACTGACTGAGAAACAGATGTAAGGCAGAATGAAATAGTGGTCAGTGGAGCACCTGCTTAAGAGGATGATTGTAAACAGCTTTTGGTATAGATGTGTGCAAAAGACCACTATAAAGGTGAGAATAAAGTATGCAAAACAATTTACTGTAGATTCTATTCTTTAAGGGAAAAAATCAACTTGAATATCTCCTTCTCTGTTCATATGAAGGAGGTGAGATACTTTGAAAATACTAGAATTGTTAAATGCAAAAAAAAAAAAAAAAAAGAAAAGGACACAACATCTACTTTCAAATCAAGTTCCTGGAGAGTCAAAATAATAGAGGTGAGGGTCGGGAGGCTGAGACCGGAGGATCCGGGTTCGCGGCCAGCCTCAGCTACCTAGTGAGGCACTCCGCAACTTAGTGAGACTCGGTTTCAAAATAACGAATAAAAAATAGGGCTGGAGGTAGAATGCCCCTGAGTTCAATTCCCAGTACCGCAAAAAAATAAATAAATAAAAATAAAAAATAATAGAGGTGAGGGGATGTGAACATCAAAAGAATCCATGAGAATCCTTACAAAGGTTATGTAGAGGAAAAGAAACCATCTGAGGTCAGTAACAGAATAAGAGAGAGTTATATGGTATTGAATGGGCTAGTGAGGAGGGTGGGGTCATGGTCTTGAAAGAACCCAGCGTGACAAGTAGAAGAATATTATGGGGACTCAGATGAAAGCATCAAAAAAATAAAAGCACTTTCATGTGGCCAGACAAATGGAAGACAAAAAACAGGGCAAATCTTGAACTTCACATAGAAGTGACACAGAGGCCAAATGTCCTTCACCTTTTTTCAGAATAAATGTTTCCCATCAGCTGCTGTCTTTAATTATCAGCAGAGATTCTTAACAGAAAGATGGTATGAATTTTCTTGAGTTTCCCTGAATCTACTTTGTATGTGTGGACATCACTTTTTCATATCCAAGGACATTTGTAAGAGTCAACTTTTAAAGGGAATTTAGTAGGATGAGCTTTGGAAGCTAATAGGCTGAGAATGTGGAAAAGAATTCTTGTTATGCCTTGCAATTAATCATAGTCTTGCATATTGTCACTTTATTTTTCAATATCCATAAATTTTATTTTTCTCAAATTTTGGAAATTCACATTGGAAAAGATCATTCCTCTGCTACAATCTCCTTTCCTAATATATAACAAGGTGTATAATTAATACTTGTTAATAATGTTTTATGTAAAACTAATAGACTAGAAATCATTATATTCTTTGAGGAATATTTAAAAACTTGGCAGATAAGGTAATATAATACTGCATTCTGAAAGACTAATGTAAATGTTAAATACAAATACATGAAAAAATGGTATTAGTATAAAGAGCACTACTCCATTCTTTCTTGCTCTTTCCCACTTGCTTATTAAGTAGTAAAAAGAGTAAAAAATACTCTAAAAAAATAAAAATATTACCCAAAGCAAGAAGGAATATATAAACTGACTGAAATCCTTCAAAATTTTTCCTCCTTCGTCTTTAATTTTTTTCTTAGGTATTTACTTCTTTGCTATTTTAATTTTTAGTCTTTCTTTGAATTATATTTAAAAGTCTGGTGGAAGATGAATACATTTGAACTTAAGTATTTTTAGAGTAAAATTGCTACCAAAAGTGACTGAGGTCTCTTTGACCTTTGATTTTCTGTTGCTGCTAAGACTTATGTATTTTTTTAATCTTCTATTTGCCAAAAGTTGTTTGAAATTTGGTAATAGCTTCAAGGTACCCCTCACTAGTGACTCATGTTATTATTAATGCGAGTATTGTTCAGCAAATATGCATATTTTTAACATATAGATATATTAAAATTAATGTTTCTTAGCTCTAAATAAAAATGCATACAATAATTCTGACCTGTATGCATGTTCATAAGCAAGTAAATATAGATATAATTTCTTGCATTGAAATGTATCTTTTGTCAGCAAAAAAAAAAAATGCACATGCAAATAATTTAAGATAAAAAGAAAGCTTTTTTTCAATATGCAGTTTACAATCAGGGAAGACACAGCCTTTAATATATACCAAAAGTGCACTTGGACAGAATAAAAAAATATGTATATATGTTGCCCAGTTTCCATCTCTGATCTTCTATGTAAATTACAAATGCAAATCAGCTCAATATTGACTAGCTGATATTTAAATAGTAAGCAAGTTCATAGTTCCTTGCTTGGGTCTCAGTTGCAAGATGAGACTTTCTATTTTTTTTGGCAGTTTAAACATAAATATTGTGTAGATGCAATGGCACACACCTCTAATCTCACTAGTTGGTAGGCTGAGACAGGAGGATCATAAATTCCTAGCCAGCTTGGACAAATTAGTAAGTCTCTATTTAGAAAAATAATTATAATGGATGAGTGTATAGCTCAGTGGAAAAGTGCCCCACAAATAAGCAATCAAACAACAAGAAAAAAGGAATAAGAACATTACTTTCGCAAAAGCCACAAGGTTCAGTTCTAGTCTCTTTTTTTGTATAGATTTTAAAACCTGGATGTGTTTATCCCAGTCAGCAAATGGCTAGCAGTTTCCATTTTGAATTTGCATTTAGGCCCAAGTAATCCTTTAGGACCCTTAATGGAGATTTAGCTGTTTTGAAGGTTCATACCTTAATGCACAGGTTTAAAATATATACTGTAACCTCCAGGTAGAAAATATATTATTCTGAAAGAGACAAATATCAGAATTTTTGTTTTTTACTTCCTGAAAACTGTTAAGGACAAGTTTGATATTGTGCGTACAATTGCCTGTATATTTAGGATCACTGCCACATCAACTCATCATGACTTATTTAATATCTTCTACTATATGCCAATGACTGATGGGAGTGATATATGCATGTGAGTGTCCTCTGTTAAAATTTGAGAAACTTTTATTTGGTCTAACATTAATGGATAACTCTTATGTATCTTTCTTTCTTTTTTAGTTTAGGACCTCCAAGCACTAGCATATTCAATCCATAGTTAAAATTTATCAGTTTTTTCTTCAATATTTTTGGGAGAACAAAAATTTCTCTGAGATCAGTATCTTGCCTTAGTGTTTAGATCATAGGCTCTGAATCCAGCATAGGTTTCATTTCTAGCTCAGTTCCTTACTGAATTTGAAAACTTGAGTAAAAGTCTTAAGCTTACTAACTACAGAAAATTTGCTCTTCTATAAAATTTGACAATAATGTGTCTTACTATGTAGTAGGGCTTTTGGTAATGATGATTGTTTTTAATTCTCTTACTGTAAGGAATTGAAAATTTTAGGTCTGGTGCAGTCATTATCCTTAAATGAAAGTGAAAGAGGAATAAAGACAAACATTTTGTTGTAAAACTAATATCATTATTATGTTAAATTTTAATGTTGGGCCCTTAGAGACCAACTCCAGTAGAGGAGAAACTAAATCTTGTCAAGTCAGTGAAGGTAAAGAACCAACACAATTATGAGCAATGACACTACAAGGTCCAAAGACCAGTAAGTCATGTGACACACAACTTGTGTCTTTCAGCAATGCCACAATGCAGGCTATAGCACACAGAAACTTATGAGGAAATTGTCTAAGTAAAATTAAGTTTGTGTTATGGTTAGATATAGAATGGTCCCTTGGAGTGCTCATAAATTGGTGTTTAGAGTTGATCTAATTGAGTCATGAGGCTTGTAATTCCACCTGTGAACAAATCCATTGCAATGCACAGATTTCGCATCTGCACTGTAACTTACAGGTAGAAATCGTAATGCTTTTATCTGGGTGGTGGACAAGGCCAGTAAGACATGGCTAGAGGTGGATCCCAGGAGGTGTTTCTTGAGGATTATATACGGTTTCTCCTCCCCTTGGTCTCTCTTGCTTCCAGCCTCCATGATATGAGGAGCATAGCTATGTGTTCTCCCTGTCTCTACTTCATACCAGCGTGCCCTGTGATCTGTGGGCCCTGGCTTCACATGAAATGAACCCAAAAAGTGTAAGAGAATATTTTTTCTCTAAGTTACATAATTAATTTGTTAGATTATAACTGTAAGAATGGTCATAGATACAGAATTTGGTACTAGGAAATCTGGTTGCTGCTATTTCTAAATATGACCGTATGAATTATGATTCTTTGAAAACCATTCGTGTGAAGACCTTGAAAAGACCAGAATGTGGCTAGAAAAGTGGATGGTAGAGATTGTGCTCAAGAGATTTTGAAGAGCAAAAAGGACCTTAGAGAAGAATGTAGTAAAATCCATGTGTGTTACACTTTGGAATGAGCTCTTGAGGAGCCAGGGGAAGAATGTTATGGCCAGATATAGAATGGGCCCTTGAAGAGCTCATACATTGGTGTCTGAAGTTGATGCAATTGAATTATGTAGGTTGTAATCCCAATGGTGGATAAATCCATTGTAATAGATGTATCTAGGTTGTGGCTTAGGCCAAGAGGGTGTGTCTGGAGAAGACGGGTCCTTGGAGGTACAGTCTTTGAGATTACAAATGGTTCCTTCTTCCTCTGATCTCTCTCTTGCTTACAGGCTTCCCCCTGTCATAACCTGAGATCCTTGATCCCTGGCATCACATGGACTGAACCCAAAACCTTAAGAAAATAAGTCTTCTTTCATCTAAGTGTCATGGTCCATCTTTTGAATTATAGCTATAAAAATGCTAACATCGTTTGGATGCTGGGTAGTTGCTTTGAGAAAGCCAATTAGCAATGAATGAATATCAAATAGTCTACTTAAAACTAGCAAATCTAACAATTTAGGTCAAATAAGTATGCTAGGCAACTGACACATTATATATATTTAGAGCAATTCAATTAATGAAAAAATAACACAATAAAATAATGCATCCTACCATGCTGCAGACTTAAAAAGCTATAGAATTTCACTAGATGATTTTTGAATGTCACAACTACCAGTAGCCAGCAAGTTCTCATGTGATCATACCTTCTGAGATCATCAATGGTGTTCCTGGGGCTAAATAACTCAGTCACTCAAGTCCCAGACTCATTACAGTTCAATTTCTCCTTGCTGGAGTTTCAGTTCTGAAAGCAGGGACACCAGAGGCAAGAGGCCATTGGGTTTCATGTGATAGCAGCTGGTGGAGCAACAGCAGTATCTCTAGGGCAATTTTACTCAGATAGCCATGCTGCAGGCCGAAATGAAAACACTCAGACAGCAGAGTTTGGGTACACAGGTCAGTGGCTGACTGTGCTACAGGTAATCACAACCAGCATATAAGCATTGGTATCTCCAAGCCATCCAAACTCAGCCAGCTGTATAATAAGCAAAGAATGTAATAATAACTAACCCTGCTAAGCTTGGGCCCAGAGACCAGAGAGGCCGGAGGCCAGCATACTGTAGAACTTTGTTAGCCCCCAACCAGCAGAGCAATGATAGTTTGCATGGGATATTGAATCAAATCAAGCAGCTCACGGGCTCTGAATGGAAGATTATAGTCTCTAGCCCTGCTGAATTTTGGCCCAGAGAGCATGGAGGCCTAGACAATTAGAGACTCCTGATTGCCTGCACTGAGAACTCTATTCTGTTAAAATGGTTTTGAGGGACTAACTCAAAAGTCTGATTACATGAGGCAGAATCATTGGTGCAAATATATACCCCCAGTCTTATGTTAAAGGCAATGCAAATAGACATAGGATGCCAAAATGAAGAGGAAGAAGATTCCAAGACAAAATAAATACAAAAGAGAATTCTGAAACCAAGAGAATAAATGCCATAGAGGAAACAATAAACTCCCACAACTCAACAGCAAAGGAAATCACCAATACAGAGATGCAAATAATGACAGGAGAACTCAGAATTTTGATTCTCAAAATGATCAAAGGCTTTGGGAAATAAATCAGAGAATGTATTCAAGAAATGAAAGAACATATTCATAAAGAAATTAGGCCCTAAGAACCAAGAAAGGCTTTAAGCAAAATGAAGGTGATGATGAATGAATTAAAGTTCTTAATAGAAACTACCTGCAACAGACTAGACCACATGGAAAATAGAATATCACTCCTGGAGAACAGCTCATTCAAAACTGATCATAAACTCAATAATATAGAGAAGACAATACAACCAGAATATTTAAGATATTCTGGAATAATATGAAAAGACCTTACATATAGATAATAGGCAGTGAAGAATGTCTAGAACCACAAACCAAGGATATTAGAAATCTCTTCAGACAAATAATATCAGACAATATTTCCTAAATATATAAAATGAGTTGAACATCCATGTAAGGGAGATGTAAGGGAGATATTTAGAATCCTAATTAGGAAAGATCAAAGAAGAAATTCATGCCACATAATAATGAAGATGAGTAACGTAGAGGCAAAAAAAAAAAAAAAGAATCTTAAATACATTGACAGGAAAAAAAAGACTGACATTTAGGGACAAAACAATGAGAATCACTCCAGATTTCTCAAAACAAATCATGATAGCCAGGAAAAACTAGTATGGTGTACTCCAGACCCAGACAACTTTCAACCATGACTATTATATTCAGCAAAATATCTTTCAAAATTGATGGAGAAATAAAACCTTCAATGATAAGCAGAAAATAAAATAATTAATGACTACCAAGATGGCCCTAGAGAAATTACTTAATGAAATAAATCAGAAAGAATAAAAAATAAATACCAAAACCAGAAAAGGGGTGAACTCACCAGATAAGCAACTAGTCAAAAGAGAAATAACACTATATCAAACAGAAAATATAATTCAAAATGACAAGAAATAGAAATCACCTTGCAATTCTCTCATTGAATGTCAAACATATGAACTTCCCAATTAAAAAGCATAGACTGGCAATGTGGATGAAAAAACATGATCAAACTATATGCTGCTTATCTGGCAATGCAGAATTTAAGCCAAAACTTATCAGAAAAGACAAAATGGGTCACTTCTTTCTAATAAAATAAATTATATAACAAGAAGATATAATGATGGTAAACATTGATGTCCCAAATGTGGTGCACCCACTTATATATAAAAAAAAAAAAACTTTTCAGGACTTTAGATCTCATCTAGAACCCAATACAATCATAGTTAGAGACTTTAATCTCTCTCTCACACCAGTACAATGATCTCTCAGGCAAAAAATGGCCATAGACACTTCAAACCTAAAGAAAACTATAAACCAAATGGACATAAAGATATACATAATATTCAAATCAGTAATGGCTAAATACACACTCCTATCTGCTCATGAAACCTTTTCTAAAATAGACCATATTCTGGGTCACAAAGCAAATACCAGAATATTAAAAATATAAAATAATTCCTTGAATATTTTCAGGTAATAGTGGAATGAAATTAGAAATCAACAACAGAAAGGCCAAGAAAAATTACACACATACACACACACACACGGAGATTGAATGATACACATTTGAATGATGACCAGATCACAGTGGAAATAAAGGAAAAAAATAAAAATGTTCCTAGAATTAAAGAAAAATTGGAACATAACATGTTCAAATCTATAGAACACTTTGTGGTTGTAATAAGAGGAAAATTTATAGCACTGAGAGCTCACATAAGAAAAACAGAAAGTCATCAAATAAACAACATAATGAAACACCCATAGGCCCTTGTAAAACAGGAAAAGATTAATCTCAAAGCTACCAGGGGATAATTAAAATCAGAACAGAAATTAGTAAAATAAAAAAATACAAAAGACCCACAATACTAAAAGCTGGTTCTTTCAAAAGATCAACAAGATTGATAAGTCCTCAGGGAACTCAACCCCCATCCCCAAAAAGAGTTTATCAAACTATTATTAAAACAAGAAAAGGAAAAGGAGCTATCACCTCAGACAGTGATGAAATCCAGAGGATCATTGTCAGAAATTATTTTGAAATTGATGTACAGGTGAAAGAGTAATTAGGATGCAAGAAGGACTCTAGATAATGGAGGAAAAACCTCAGTGGAGGCAGAGAGGTGGTCTAAGGGAAAGGAAGGAGCAAGACTGAAGTTCATTAATGGAAATACTAGTATTGACTATATATACATATGTGAATATGCCAACATTAATCTCAGGACTCTATATTGGGAAGGAGGGAAATGAGGAGGTGGAGGACACACCAATTAATGTGTTCATGTATGTCATCGTCAACATGATTTACATTATGATGTGAGACTAGAATGCACCAATAAAACCACATTAAAATAAAATATATGCTTCGATAAATTAGAAAATAGAAGAAAACAAATTTTTAGACATACAGCCCATGTAAATTGAATCAAGAGGTTGTAGAAAACCTAAATTGACCAAGAACAAGAAAAGAGAAATAGAAATAAAAAGTCTTCAATCAAAGAAAAATTTACGTCTAGACAGATTCTCAATTGAATTCTACAACATCTTCATAGAAGAACTAATCCAAATACTTCACAAATTAATCCATTAAATAAAAAGAGATGGAAACATTCTAAATTCCTTCTATGAGGCTGGAATCATCTTAATCTCGAAATCAAAGATCCCGCAAGAAAAGAAAATTATGGACCAATATCACTGATGATCATAGAGGTAAAAATTCTAAGCAAATACTAATGATATACATTCAAAGAAAATTGTATAATATGACTAAATTGTTATCATTCCATGGACACAAGGCTGGTTCAACATATGCAAATCAATACATGTCATTCACCAAACAAATAGAACTAAAGACAAAAAAATCACATAGTCATCTCAATAGACGCTTAAAAAGCATTTGACAAAATCCTGCACCATTTATGTTAAAAAAGAAAAACACTAGCCGGGCGTGGTGGCGCACGCTTGTAATCCCAGCATTCGGGAGGCTGAGACCAGAGGATCTGGGTTCGCGGCCAGCCTCAGCTACCTAGTGAGGCACTCCGCAACTTAGTGAGACTCGGTTTCAAAATAAAGAATAAAAAATAGGGCTGGGAGTATAGCTCGGAGGTAGAATGCCCCTGAGTTCAATCCCCAGTACCGCCAAAAAAAAAAAAAATAAAAAAAAAAAAAAACCAAAGAAAAACACTGAAGAAAATCTGAATAGAAAGAGTTTAGCTCAACATTACAAAGACAATATACAATAAACCTAAAGCCAATATCATATTCAATGGAGAAAAAATACTGAGAGAACTTCCTTTAAAATCAGGAACAATACAAGGATGCCCATTATAACAATTTCTTTTTAATATAGTATTTGAGATTATAGCCAGAGCAATAAGGCAAGAAAAGAAAATCAAAAGAATACAACTAGAATAAGATGAACTAAAATTATTTCTATTTTCAGATGACATGAGCCTATACTTAGATGACCTAAAAAACTCAACCAAAAGACTTAATTGTAGAGCTTATCAACAATATAGTGAAATGCAAAATTAATCTAAAAAATTCAGTAGCTTTCAACCTGCCAACCATGAATCCACTGAAAAAATATCCAGTAAACAATTTCACTCACAATAACCTTAAAAACAATAAATGGACTTGGAATAAGTCTAACAAAGGAGGTCAAAGACCTGTAACATGAAAAAAAATTTTTTTTCGGTACTGGGGATTGAACTCCAGGGCATTCTACCTCCAAGCTTCACACCCAGCCCTATTTTTATTTATTTATTTTTTAAATAGGGTCTCACTAAGTTGTGGAGTACCTCATTAAATAGCTGAGGCTGACTGCAAACATGGATCCTCAACCCCCCAACCATGAAAATTTGAAATACTAAAGAATGAGAATGAATACCACAGAAGGTGGAAAGATATTCCATGCTCATGGATAGGAAAATAAATATTATCAAATAGCCATTCTACCAAATGTGATATACAGAGGCAATGCAATGTATAGAAAATGTGGTGTTTTGAAAGAAATGTTAGTGTTTCTGAATAAACAATATTTTAGTTAATATCTGATATTCAGAAAAGGTAAAACATAATATCTTACAGTAGAATAAGTTGTGTGTGTATATATGTGTACGTGTGTGTGTATGTTTGTGTTTGCACTGGAAATTGAGCCTGGGGCATTCTACCTCTCAATTACAACCAAGCCCTTTTTATTTTTTGTTTTGAAAAGGGGTCTTACTAAATTGCTGAGATTATCTAGAAGTTGCTGAGGCTGTCTTCAAACTCATGTTCCTCCTGTCTCAGCCTCCAAAATACTGAGATTATAGGATATACCCCCACTCCTGGCTTAGAGTAAATTTTTAAAAATGTTTTATTGGATGGGAACAACTTTAGGCATTGAACAGTTATAGTTATATGTAAATCATGTACAGCCACTCATGCAGTGAGGGTTCTTTTCCCCGAATAGAGGAACATAATAATTATTTTCACTGATTTTTACCATCTAGCCTTCCTTTGAAGACTAAAAGATGAGTCACAATTCCTGAGGTACAATTATTTTATCACCTATCAACTTTTTTATTAAATACATAGCATAAAAACTATTCCATTTCTAGGAATGTAGAGTTCTTCAGGACTTGAAAGGTCTAGGATTAAGTTTAACTTCTTTCTTTGAAAACAATTATTAAAATATGTAGATCAGTTTATTAACAGTAGCTACTAGGGTCAAAAGACCAGCTGTCTACTTTCTAATTGTGAGTCCTAATTTAGGTTGTTCTCTTTCTTAATTATTATGCCTAATGTAAGCAACTGGATTGGACGATTTAGGCTCTACAAAAACATGGAAGAGCCAATAACTTCATGGGGATTATGAACATTATTTAGAGTTGAACTATCAACTTTCTCTTTGTAGTAGAGTTGATAGCTCAACCCTAAGTTATTGGCAAAGAAATGTGGAAAGTAATTTAAGAGAACAATCTCCAGACTGGGACTGGTGGTATGTGCCTGTAATCCTTGTATTTGAGGCTGAGATAGGAGGATTGGAGGTTCAAAGCAGTATCAAAGACTTAAGAAGGCCCTCAGAAATTTAGCAAGACTCTGTTTCAAAATAAAATAGATCTAAGGATTCAATCTCTAGTACCACCAAAAACTTCTAATTGGCTATATATAACAATTCACAGATTCTTGAATCATGACCTGGAATCTCGCTTTTGTCCACACTCTATAATATCAGGTACTTTGACACTTTCAATTCCTTTGTCTTTAAAGCAAAAATAAAAAACAAAAACAAAGAAGGCTATGATGTCTCTTGGGTGAACAAACTCCATATCCATTTTTGTATCTCTCCAATATCTTAGCTGGATACTGAATAGTATTTTTAAATGAAAATATAAATATTTTACATCATGTTTTTAATTTAAAAGTATTCACCAGCTTCTATTGCCCCCAGATAAAATTTTTAAAAAACTCTTGTCTATGAGACCTTGAATAATTTAACTTTGCCTTTTTTTTATAGATCTAGCCTATGCCAGTCATTCTAATCAATCTTTTTGTTTTAACATTTTTTTAAAAAAAAAACCTGATTATGTTATTACAAAACCTTTGATCATACTTATTGATTTACTTCAAATACTCTCTTTTACAATATTCTTGGCTACCTAACATAATATATATTTCTCAGTCTTTTTACTTACTATGTGAAGATTTTTTGACCTATCTTATTGTAATATATACTTCATAGCAATAATCAATTTAATTTAATTGTACTTTTCAAAAAATTTATTTTTGGTGCATTTGTACATATGTTTGATTAACATCATTCATTGCTCCATTGGACTTTGATTCCATAAGAGAAGTCATCATGTTTATTTTTCTCACAATTGTATGCTTTGTACTTTGTGTAGTGCTAAGCATATATATGATTTTCAGTATATATGTATTCTCAGTATATGTGTATATATGATTAAATAAATAATTGAACAAATTAGTGGGTACATTATGCTGTATAATAAAATATTATTTAAAAATGCTCAGTCTAGCTTTTTCGTGAAACTGGCTTTTACTAAGTTAATATAAGTGAATGTAATACCGTGCCAGTTCCAAGATGAGACCTCAAGAGAAACTATGTTCTATATTACTGTTTTGTGCTTTACCATCTATATGAGAGTGTATGTCCAGAGTAATCAAAATTGCAGAAGCTGAACACATGTGGAGCTGACTTAAAGTCAGCCCTTAGCACTGAATAAAACTTGATCAGAGCCAGGTTCTGCATATCCAGAGCTGACTTACACACATGTAAATAAAAAATAAGTGATTTCTATAAGCCATGCAATGTTTAAATTGTTTGTGATTCTGTGTGACTTATAGATTCCCAATGTACAAATATATATATATATATATATACATATATATATATATATATATTTGTACAAATATATATATATATATATGACTATAAAACATTGTGGAAAATAGGACATTCATTGAAATTAATTAACTATAGTAATTTGAACTATCATATATAATGTAAATTATATGCAGTGACATAATATATAAAGTATAAATATATAAAATGTAGATATTTAAATACATCAAGCACCAATTTAAACATATACCATACAATCTTAAATTACATATAAAATATAATTTTCTCTTACTGTCAAAACAAGAAAAGTATTCTAACACTCAATGAAAACAATTAAAATTTGTAAGCCAGGCATGGTGGTGCAGTCCTATAATCTCATTACTTGGGAAGCTGAGACAAGAAAATGGCAGCTTTGAAGCCATCCTCAGCAACTCAGGAAGATGCTATTTCCAAAAAAGGGGGGGCTGGGCATGTACCTTGGAGGTTGAAAGCCTTGGATTCAAAAAAGAAAAGAATTAAATATGTAGAATTAAAATTAGTTGAATTATTTTACGCTAGTTAAGAATTTTTTATTTTAGTTTCTTTTTTTTCAAGTTATAGTCATAAAAATTCTAGAGATGCTTTATTCTTTATATTGAAATTTATGCCTGGAAGAAGTTGAGTCTAGTAGATTCTTTGAAATTCTTGGTTTGTTCTAAATCACATTCCTGTGTTTGGCATAGAAACATCTCTGGGTTTTAAACTAGGGATAGATTTTATTTTCCCTTGTTTTCTTCCAAGAATTGAAAAGTAATTGGAATAATAAGCTCATGCACTCACCATACTGCTTTAGTGAGTAGCTGTGGGCTCTCCTGAGAGTCTGCTTGTGCAATGGTGACCCGCAGGGCATGTGTTTCTGTTGAGTGGCAAGTGTGGGATGCTTCAGTCATTAAAAACTCCAGGCACAATCTATTCCTAGAAGCACATGCTGCTGCTCACAGGCAGAGGTGCATAACAGTAAGAAATGAATAAGAATTATCGTTTTTATAGAATATATATCTCAAGTATTGCAGGATAGCATGTTTTAGGTTGCTAACATTTAAATGTATTATATTATCAACATCAAACATTTAGTTTATTAGTCTCATCAGTTTCTCTTGAGCTGCAAGAAATGCTAGTATTCATTAAAACAATTCTGTCAACTGTGACAATAAAATCAAATTGCCTAATTACTTAAAATATATTGGTTGCCAATCAAAGAAACACTTCCTTACCTCTGCCTTATAAGTCAATAAAGCTATTTTGTAATGGACACAGTAATCCAAACCTAGCTTCCAGGCCTCAGGAATCAGGTGTAAATCCAGAGTATAGTAGAGGTTTTTAGGTTAGTATTGAAACTTTCAACCTACAAAATGGCTTTTTAAATCAGCATGACTGTTGATGTCCTACTCTCTAGATTGTGCTGTTTTCTAGATGTACAGTGAGAATTTATTGAAATAAGTAAAATAAAAGTATGTTTCCTTGAGATTGAATGGTTTAATTTAAATACAATGTTATAGAAACTTTAAAAGTAATCATCTTTGTTCTAATGTTTGTTTGTTTTTAATCACTGAAACTAAAGTAACAAGGTCAGACTGTCTTCTGGATTTCCAAGGATTCTCATCTAATTGCATGAATCTAAGCTCCATCTGGGGTTTTTGAGTAACAAGAATGTCAAGCTGTCTACAGTAGTTCTTCATATTTGCTAAACAGGACTGCATCCATTCTGGAGTTTATGAGTGGACATACAATGTAATTGGTGGTATGGAATCAAAACATTGGAATAGCTCTTCTTAGAAATGACATGTGTAGAGATGAAAGAGTTACATATATGGGAAAATAAACTATTCTCCCTACTTCTCTGATCTCACTCTGAAAACATCACTTGTGACGCCAGATGTGTGGAGATTTTCTTATACATTAAATCTCTGCCACCAGCTGGTTGCTCTACAATCCAGTCAAATTCTGATGTTCACCAGTATTACTGTAGACCCCCACCGGTTAGTACATTAGTCCTACAAGATGGCGTTCCACTTCAAGTGTCAATTGCAAGTAGTATATTCCTTGTTTCTAAAATCCTCCAACATGACTACAGATTATGGGTGTCTTAGGTTTGATATTTAGTAATGTGGTTAAAGAACTAAGAAAAACATTTCTTTATGCTAGTTATAAAGGGTATCACAAGGATATAGATGGAAATATATATATGAAGCATGATATGTGGAAAGGGGCTTGGAGCTTACCTGCTGTCTCCTGGCGTGACACCTTCCAGGCTTCCTTATGTGTTCACAAATGTCTTGACCTTTCTTGTGCATGACTCATTACATTATTGAAAACTGATGATTATCTCAAATTTTATCTTTTCCCATTGCCAACATCCTAAGAAAAAGCTGAAAATTCCCTGTTTAATCATGTACTTGGTTCTTTTGGCAATCAGCACTCATCCTGAGGCTATGTAGGAGCTTCTACCTAGGAAACATTTCATTAGCATAAGGATCTGTGTAGAGGGAATGGAGACAAGATTCGCTATACATTTCTTACTATAAATCAGAATGTCAAAGATACGATGTTTTTTCCATCTACTTTCTCTTACTATATGTTACTGCTCTTTCTGAACAATAAAGATTACAGGTAGAAGAAAAGACATTGACAGGCAATAGAAACATCATGAAGTCTTACTTTAAGTTGTATTTTTTCTATCATCTGATTTAGGATTTTGTCATCTTGTAAGGACAGTCATGCCAGTGTAAATTACATATAAAATACTTGAAACAGTTCCCAGACATTTTCATCACTTCTGTCCCCTTGACATTTTCAGTAGAGGGGACATAATGTATTCAAATCGCTATTTGTGTGAGGATATTAAGGCATGTTATCTTATCAGGCATATGTTCATTTTGAAAACAAAGTAAGTAAAATTAACATAATTTGCAGCAATGATACGTATTTTAATTCCATATTTTAGAAATAGGAGTTAGTTACAAACTTATAGCATTATAACCTTATTTCTTTTCAAATCTGTTTATTCTCCTTAATGATGATCGAACTAATTTTACCTATTAAAAATACATATATATTTTTTTTTTTTTCCTCCAAATAATCTTTCTGTTTTAGTATTACAAAGACTATCATCTTTTTTGTGTGTGGTGCTAGGCATGGAACCCAGGGGAATTCTATCTCTGAACGACTGGAATTATAAGCATGCTCCATGACACCTGGCTGTAAATGAACTTTGATATATCAGAATGCATGTTATTTTGTGTCTATTTTATTATTTATTTATTTATTTATTTATTTATTTATTTATTTATTGCAGTGCTGGGGATTAAATCTAGGGGCATTCTATCTGTAAGCTATATCCCCAGCCCTATTTTTAAATCTTTATTTTTGAAGCAGGGCCTCACTAAGTAGCTGAGCCTGGTTATGAACATGAGATCCTCCTGTCTCAGCTTCCCAAGTACTAGGATTACAAGTGTGAGCCACCACCTACAGCTTATATCTATTTCATTAATACATACTAATTGTTATATTAATGAGTTTCAGTGTGACATTTTCTTACATGGTTCATTGATCTTATCCAAATACCCTTCTTATACCATTGCATACACGCTACATCCTTTTCAATCTTTAGAATCTTTATTCTACTTTCAATTCAGTTAGATTTGTTTGTTTTTACATATAGGAGAGAATATGCAGTACTTGTCTTTATGTTTCTACCTTATTTTCGTTAAAATTGTTTTTTCCAGTTCCATCAATTTTCCTGCAAATTATAGAATTTTTTTTTCTTTGCAGTTGAATATTACTCCATTGTTTATATATATATATCATTTTTTTAATCTATTCATCTGTTGATGGGCATCTAGGCTGATTCCATATCTTAGTTATTGTGAATAATCCTGCAATAAACATGAGAATGCAAGAACAATTTCTTTCTGCTGACTTCAATTCTTTGCATGTGGACCCAGGACAGGGATATCTGGATTATATGGTAGTTCTAGTTTTAGTTTTTTTGAGAAACTTACATGCTTTTTTCTATGAAAGCTGTAGTAATTTATATCATAATAAATTTTCTTTTCAAACTAAGTCTTTGCAAGATTTTGGAATAAAGAAAAGATTGAGAAACCACCATACAATATTTAAACCATTCCTTGGTATCTTTCCAAAAGAATTACAATTAGAATACTATAGTTATACCCTTATATCATTTATATCAATGTTTATTCAAGGACATTTTACAATAGCCAAATTAAGGAAACCAACCTATGTGTTCAACAGGTGAATAGATAAAATGCTGCAAATACTTACAAGTAGTTTTATTCACCATAAAGAAGAAATGAAATTGTCATTTACAACAAAATGATGAAAATGAAGAGCATCATGCCAAGTGAGATTAGCAAGATTCAGCAAATCAAGAACAACATACATTCTCTCATATGTAAAAGCTAGAGTGAAAATAAGAAAAAAAAGGTGCTTCATAAAAAGGAGGCGAAAGATCATTAGAGTAGTGGAAGTGGATTTGGGGAGGGAGGAAGTGGAGGAAAGAAAGGTTTGGGGAAAGAAACCGACCAAATAGTTTTACATGCAAGTATTAATGCATCACTATGACACAATCATGTATGGAGAGAGAGGAGCCAGGGTAGGAGGGAGGTGTTGAGAGGGAAACAGACCAAGTGATGTGTGTGCATGTATCTATAGATCACTATGACTCTCACAATGATGTGTAATAATGCGCTAATACAAATATAATTAAAAATAAAATATTGATATCTAAAATTTTGCCTTTTTCTATTTTGCTCTTCCATTATTTTTCAGCAAAAACATCAAAAATATATTCATTTACCCTTTTATTTTGCAGTAGAATTCTTTCTGAAGCCTTTTCCTTTTCAATTTGCTGTATAGACTCAAAAAAAAAAAAACATAGGAAAACAATAACATCATCAACAATATTTACAATATTTTGAAACAAACAAGCTTGGATCATAACATACAAAATTCTACTTTGAAAATTCTGAGAAATCACCTTCGTCTCTCATCCAAAGATGCCTGAAATATAAAAAAAAAATTACTATAACCAATTTTCTCATCTTGATTTATAGTACTTAACACAATATTATTTTTTGTTACTGGAGATTAAACCCAAGAGCATTCTACCTCTGAGCTATACTAGAACTCTTTTTGTTTATTATTTTGAAACAAAGTCTTGCTAAGTTGATGAGGGTCTCCATAAGTTGCTGAGAACCTCCCTAAGTTGTTCCAGCTAACCTCATACTTGCAACACTCTTGTCTCAGCTCCCCCCCATACCTAGGTAACACAACATTATTTTGATATTCATAGCAAAACAATGTCTTATTATAAGTGAAATTGGGCCTTATTGCTAAAGATTAGCATACTTTTATTTTTTAATTAAAGAAACTCTAAGTCAGATTCAAAGCAGAAATTTCCTGAACAAAAATATTTTGTTTTAACACCTACTCTTACACCAGTTTTATTTTAATGATGGTTGAAAGTCACTGAAGAATATTAAGCAGCAAAATGATGCAAATATGATATGTTTGTGAGCTACAGGTTCAGAAGTCATTATCAGTAGTTTGGAAGGTGTTACTGGATAAAGGTAATCCTGTAGACAGGGGAGTCCATTCAATATCAGTTCAATAATCCACGTGGAGAAAAAAAGGTGACTAATACCTTAAACTATGATCTAAAGGTAAAGAGGATGTGTTCTTGAGAGATTATTTGGGGAAAATAAAGTAATTCATTGCATGTAGTAGACAAGGAACAGTATAAGAGGCTATGATAATTCTTTGTATGTTGTGTCTTTTGATGACATTGAAAAAGGAAGAAAAAATTCTAAGAACACAATTTTCCTATCTTCTATGGCATATGTATTATAAATGTGGGCAAGGGCCAGGTGTGGTGGTGCACGCTTGTAATACCAGTACTTGGGAGGCTGAGACAGGAGGATCTGGGTTCGCAGCCAGCCTCAGATATTTAGTGAGGCCCTCCACAGCTTAGTGAGAAACTGTTTCAAAATAAAAAATAAAAAAATAGGACTAGGGGTGTAGCTCAGAGTTAGGATGCCCCTGAGTTCAATCCCCAGTACCAAAATAAATAAATAAATAAATAAATAAATAAATAAATAAATAAATAAATAAATAAAATAAGTGGGCAAGGGAATCCTAATTCAGACTACAAAATGGGGTCTGAGGAGGAAATATGAATACTAAGAAAATGTTAATGTATAGAGAAAGCAATTTTAAATTAAGGATACAATTAGGAGACATTACTGATTTTTAAAACATATTTTATAAGTAATGTCTCTTTATTATGGCCTGAATATAAATTTCCAAATAGGATAGGTCAATAAGCAAACCTATTAGATGTATAGTCTCAGTATAAAATCCTCTTATATATGTATAGACTGCTCTGAGAACATTATTTGTGCATTAACATAATTCTTTACATATTTTTTTTCTGTTTTGGATACTTTTATCCGTTTACTCAGAATTTCACTTGTCCATTTTTTCATTCATGAACTCTAAATGTTTCTGATATGACTTAAGGTAATAACATTTAAAATATTTTGAGAAGATAAATATGTCTGAAAGTCTTAAAGATAATTAACACAATTGTGAATATATTTTATATTTAAGCTTATTAAACTTCATTAAGATCTTCACATATTAAAAATACATATACTTAAATATATAGAAGAAAGAAAAGTGGATGCTTCCAAATTTAATGCAAGTTGATTTCTCAATTCAATTCATGTATCTATAATCAAATATGAACTGGATGGCGATTTGTTGCATTTACTTTATTATGTAGTAAGTTTAATAATTGAATATTGTAATTATAATAAAACACATGTTATATTCTTCCTGCTATAACACAATCATCATAATTTCATATAACATTAAAATAGATACTTTTATTATAAGAATCAGTCAAATAAAACATGAGGTACATCACCAATACTTGATTAGTTAAAAAGGAGAATATTTTATATTTTAGCTGCAAAGGAAGAATAATTTGATAACATTTGAATGTTCCCTCCATTCAGGACTTTGTCAAGAAAATTGCCTTATTTTCTCTGCACATTAAATGATCTTTCAGAGAAAAACATAAAATATTCCTGGATAAGTTCCCAGGTGCTGTTGAAATAACTTAATTCTGCCTTGTAATTTGTATATCATTCTCTTACATGGTACTATTTGTATTACTGATGGACCTATTCATTCTCAGTTGTAGGTTCCCTGTCTTTGTAAATTCGCCAGATGATTCTACTTGTAATTATCCTTATGCTGGACCTTTCACTGCTATTTAAAGAAAGTTTTATAAAGTCACATTATGCATACACAAGAGAACATCTGTGTGAATTCTATTCGCTTCCATGTCTAAAATCTCATCTGAATGTTGACAAGATGTATAAGGAATGCACAGTGACCAATCCTTCTCCATATCCTTCTCCTGAAGATAACCACAGGAATCTTTTCTATATTTTTAAATAACCTCTCTAGCTCAAACTGTTTGTTTAGAGACATGTCATCCCTTCCTAATTTTCCTTATTAATCATCTAAACTTACATATGAATTGACATTTTCAGATTTATTATTTCTGGAATAATGCTTAACATTTTAATTATCCTCTCTATTAAGAAGAGATTTCAATTTTTCTGTAAACCTTACACATTTACAAAATTGTAATATGGAAAGTTCTTATTTTTTCTAGTAAAACAAAAAATGTGCAAGTTTTCTTGTTGCAAATGCCATTATTCATGATGTGATTATAACAGCATGGAGTCTTCTTGAATCCAATATTCTGGATTCTCACTTGTGCTATTTTATTCCTAAAAGTCAAATTATTCAATTAAAAAGCATGCATTCAGACCTCCTATCTACCATGAAACCAACACTTTTTCAATTTCTAGAGAGTTTACCACATGGTAAGGGCTTGGCAAATTAAAGAGGTGTATAAGTTTTCTTTTGCTTTTGTAAAACATTATGGCAAACTTAGTGGCTTAAAGTGGGATAAATGTATTTTCTCAAATTATGAAGGTTTGAAGTTCAAAACCAGCTTTGCTGGATAAGAATGAAAAGAATAGGATAGTTGGTTTCTTCTTAAACTTCATAGGGGAGAAATTGCTTTCTTGACTTTGTCAGCTGGCTCCCTGTATTCCTTGTGTCTTTTTCCATGAATAAATGCATCATTCCAAGCTCTGCTTCAAATCACCAACTCTGTTAACTCCTCTACATCTTTTATTAGGGTCACTGAAGTCATATCACACCTATCTGGGTAATTCAGAATTATCGCTCCATCTCAAGAACCTTATTTTAATTACATAAATAAGGCTTCTTTTGTCATCAAAAAATTCTAATTGTTATGACACATACACAACACACACAAGAACACTCACCATATACATGCACACATATATGATCTTGGTAAGAAAAAAAAGATAAATCGTAATAAAAATACATATGACATTTTGGAAGCATATAGGAGAGTAACTGCTGTGATTTAATCTGTTCTCCAAAAATAATGAGTTAGAAAACTATCATTAATTCTATCTCTCTTTAGAACTGTTGTATACACTTCTATGCCAGTATAAGAAAAATATATCATTATAGTTTAAACTATTTTTAACCCTCATTATCAAAGAATGACATCTAGTCTCCATACAACAGACCTTGCGTTATCAGACTGAAATCACTTATACTCTGAAGTCTAGCTGAACTTTATTAATTTCTATTTTTTTAAACTCCTATGTTTCTCTTTCATGAAACTTATAACTACATATAGCTGTCTGATTTTTAAAGCACACACTAAATTCTAGCTCATTCAAAATGACTCTTTTGATACTTCAAATCAGGAATAATCTCAAACTTTTGCTAAATTCTTACATATACACCTTTCTTAAAGTAGGTTTTTACTTTATATTACTTATATTTAGATCTGTTTTTCATACTCACAAAATAGAATGTCTACTTTTTATTTTTATTTACTTGTTTATTTATTTATTTATTTTTGGTACTGGGGACTGAACCTTGAGACATTCTATCTCTGAGCTACACCCTAGCCTTTTTTATATTTTATTTTGAAACAAAGTCTCACTAACTTGTAGAGAGTCTTGTTAAATTGCAGAGATTGTCCTTGAACCTGCAATCCTTCTGTTTCAGCCTCCTAAGTACTGGAATTACAGGAGTGCATCCCTATTGCTGACTTTGAATACATACTTTTTTTTCTTTATTTTTTTTTTATTTTAATTAATTTATTTTTTAGCATGGATTTTTATACATTTCTTGGGTACAACAGGGTTAATCACACATTTTTGTTGGGTACAAGCTAGTACAGGTAAAGACATCCATGCACATATTTCTCATTAAGCCTTCCCCAATTCCCACCCACCCTCCCCCTATCTCCAGGTCAGTTTAGTGATTGACTTTGATGTGATCTTGTAAGTACATCATGCTCATTAGGGTGTCCCCCCTCCTCCCATTACCTCCCATTAAGTCAAATTTTTTGTTCA
>PVLC010003061.1:0-18666 GCA_004027655.1 Graphiurus murinus
TTTTTTTTTTTTTTTTTTTTTTTTTTTTTGCGGTACTAGGGATTGAACTCAGAGGCGTTCTACCTCCGAGCCAAACCCCCAGCCCTATTTTTTATTCTTTTTTTATTTTGAAACCAAGTCTCACTAAGTTGTGGAATGCCTCACTAGGTAGCTGAGGCTGGCCGCGAACCCAGATCCTCCCGTCTCAGCCTCCCGAATGCTGGGATTACAAGCGTGTGCCACCACGCCCGGCTTCCACAGGTCAAAATTTTAAACATTCTACCAAACTTCCTCTTCAACTGGGTGTTAATAGAATATGAATTTGAAAAAAATAAATAATCCTAGTCCAAGAACTTAGCACATCCATTTTTAAACAGTATTTTTATTTAAGAATCAGCATGTTTGAATTATTCTGAAACTACAAAAACATTCATAGTTCTTAAGAAATAAATTTTTATGCTGTGTGGGTACATCAAGAAAAAAAGTAAAAGAAACCTATCTTAATTCTCATTTTCTATACAAGCCTAGTAAGATATCCCACAGTACAAACAACAGGACATATTTTTCAAACCATTTCTCATAAACTAACGGAGTCCACATTATAATAGAACATAATTTATTTCACATGGAAAGCACAAGAACTGTCATGTAATGTTTTTGTGAAAATGAAACTGCATTTAACTCATATGCATGTAATTTAGAATCAGAACTACAACTGCCTACAGACCAAGGAATATGGAGATATATATGTATAATTTGCCAATGGTGGAATAGTATCAAAATAGAAATAAAACTGAGCTATCAAATGGATGTCAAGAAATTTAGCTAAAATTACCCAAGAAACAACAGGTATTTAATAAAGTCTTCTAGAGTTATTTTGATATGTTTTACAGTGAGTCTCTAGCAATCCAACAGATATAATCATCCCAAAGAAGAAATTCAAGGAAGAAATAGTAAATCTTCCTCCTCCTCCAGAGGAGGTAAATATATATATTATGATAATATAATAATAAATATAATAATATTATGATACAGGAAGTTTAGCTTTTCTGCCATATTCCAAAGTAATGAGTGAAATTATTAGTTTTTAGTGTTTTCTTTCCTCTTTCTTGGTCTCCTCATTTCTAATTAATGGAGTTGCAAAAGGTCACAATGAAATGGAAAAAACAAGAATTTAACAAATCTTAATTAGATGAAGAAACTGAAGCTCAGCTAATGAGAGCCAGCACAGGGATTTGAACCCAGAACCTCTGATTTCAAGTTCAACATTCTTTTTATCTTTCTACACAGTCACCACATAAAAAAGATAGCAAAGCATCTGTGTATGTGTGTGTGTGTGTGTGTGTGTGTGTGTGTGTGTGTGTTGTGTATTTGGATGTCAATGGCAAAAGACTGCTGTCAAATTTGAATTTAAGTCACTTTTAAAGTTATAAAAACTTGAGAATTAAAAGGAAAGCCTTCAGGTTACAATTTTAATCTAAAGGTGGTCATGTAAGGTAGTGCTTCCACTATATATATATGGTAGTCATTGTCAAAGGCCAAAATAATATTAATATTAGGTGAGAATCATTTCTTATGATTTCAGGTTCTCATTCATATAATTTCACCTGATATAAATATTACTTCTTTTTACTCTGCAGAAGATAAAATCAGATATTATATTTTTTTTTTTTTTTTTTTGCGGTACTGAGGATTGAACTCAGAGGCATTCTACCTCCGAGCTATACCCCCAGCCCTATTTTTTTTTTTATTCTTTATTTTTGAAACCAAGTCTCACTAAGTTGCGGAGTGCCTCACTAGGTAGCTGAGGCTGGCCGCGAACCCGGATCCTCTGGTCTCAGCCTCCCAAATGCTGGGATTACAAGCGTGCGCCACCACGCCCGGCCAGATATTATAATTTAAAGAGGTGACTATGCAGAAAGTGCTACTCAGGAAGTAGTGGAAAGATCTCCCGTGAGCATACTAATTTGACTCAGATGCAAGATGAGCTTTACGGTCTGACAGGAATGCTAGAAAGAATGACAAAGGTGGGGAGGCATCATGCTTCCTATATGTAATTTTTGTGTAGTCGACTCACATACCTCTCAAGACATTGGTTATCATGTATATACTGAAGCTATTTCTATCAACTTTGCTGTAAGGAAATATGAGAATTTAGGTAAAAGATTATATTCATATAATGCACACCTTCATTTCCAGTTAACTTGCAAGCTTCTAATTATATGGCTTTTGGCATATATTTTAGAATCTTATTGGATTTCTTTGTTTGACTAGGTTTGGGAACTGATATGTCTCTATAAAAAGGCAACTAAGTTCTACTTGAATTTATAAAAAAACTGGATTGATGAAAAGATACAAGTGTTGAATACAGGCTGTTCTATATGCATTTCAATTAAAAGTGATACAAATAGATTATAAATATTATAAAACAAGATATAAATTTTATAATAAAAATTATGTCTAGCATTTGCTGAATGCCTACTATGTGAAAAACACAGGAAATTTCAGTAATAGAATATTAGCTGTAGGGGTTTTACAATCTGTTTATGATTAGTGAACACATAAAGGGGAAGAGATAAAAGTCTTACTTGTTAAAGGCAATTAATTCACTAAGGAAGAAGCAGTTCATTTTAACTTAAAGCAAGGTAGACTTCACGAAGGAGGTAACATCTGATTTGACACTAAAGGAAGAAGTAGAGTGTGGATAGGTAGGGATGAGTAAAGTTAAGCGGGGAAGTCATATGTGTTCAGTGTCTTTGTGTACATGCTGTGTTAGAAACCTAACCTAAACTATCTTAATTAATTACCTTGTAATACGACCATAGGAATTCTTTTTTTATTCCCAACTCTTCCCCCTATCCCTATACCTATGCTTTTGCCCAATGACACTGCAATTCTTCCCAGTAGGAGTGAACTATATTTCTCCAGCCCAATGATGTAACTGTTCTAGGCCAAAGCAAACACACCGCTACTAAAAGCTGGAACTGTACTTACACAGTCAGACGTTAGGCCAAGCCCACGGGAAATCAATTCTGATCCCCCAACAAATCAGAGACCCATGAAGAAGTCCTAAAATGGTCCCAATACCTAAAAGTGAGCTCAGCTAGCCATAGATGCATGAGAAATGTTTATATTATGTCACTAAATTTTTGTGGTTGTTTCTTAGATGGTATTACTGTACCAGTAACTGACTGATACAACTTTACACAGTTAGGAACAGACCCCAGAAGGAAGAAGTTGTTTGCCCAAGGTTACATAGCTAATAAGGAGAAAAGCCCAGTTTAGAATTCTGGATTGTCGTGGACCTAAACTCTATTATTTCTACTACACTGAGCCAGAAGGGGAAAATCAGAGTCCATTGCAAGGTTAACGGAGATAAATGAAAAAAGATATGAAGGTAAGAAAAAAGCCTAGGTTGGTTGAAATTGTCTTGAGTGACATAGTCAAGTCCAGAAAGTAGCTTTGGTCTAAATTTCAGAGAGTCTTATGCCAAGCTTAGGAATTTCAACTTGATTCTAAGGATATGAAAACCAAAATATTTTGAATACAGAAGAAATCTATTAAAGGAAGACTATACAGAAAACTTCTTTTAGTACAAACATTAGAGCAATAACTCACAGGTTTTTGTTCTAATATGGATAGTACAGTAATAAATAATAGGCAATTATTTCTCATCTGTAAACCAGAATTAATTGCAGTTGCCCCAATAAACATTCCCTATAGAAATGAAAGACAGATTTTAAGCAGATTAGGCTGTTCTAAATGTAAATTAACTTTTTGAATTTTAACTTTCATTTTACTTCATATTTTTCATGTAATATTTATCAATTCATTTTGTGTGCATACAGATGCACCCAGCAATTTGTAAATGTGGTTAAAAGAGGTTGCTTGGCAGCTGGGAGATGAATCATACTAAAAACATAAATCTACTGCCTGTAGGCTAAAATGCTAACTAAAGGAGGAAATGACTGATATGACAACTGTATTAACCCAAACATCAAATTACTCCTGATGAATGTTCAGTGCCCTGGTTGTTTGGAGACATTTTCCAAGCCATGTGCCAAGCGCCTAAGAAGAAGAAATACATATATTTTAGTTTACCTGCTTCCTCTTGCTCAAGGCATATCTATTTATGAAATATAAATTGAATTTATTAGAACTGTACTTGATTCTAAATATCAACTTGAAACATAGATCATACAAATTCTGTGGTTTTTACTGAGACCCAAGATTTTAAAATATCAAATTATTATTATTATTGCATAGGAAGACCGTATATGAGGAGTAGTATTAAGAGGAGAGCTTTTCTAGCATACTATCCTCTATTTTATACTATATGCGGTTGCCTTCTGTTACTTTCTGTAAAGCAGACCAAATATGGAGCCTTTTTACAGGCAGATATAAGGCCAAATGATAGTCATAGGAGAGCAAACATGTCTACATGCCCTTCCACCTTTCTGCCTCCTACCCATAGAATTTTTTTTTCCTATCACCCATTCTCTATGCCATGGAGGTGGGGCTCTTTGGAACTTGGCTGCCGACTATGTACACAAGGGAAGCATTGAAATCATTCATTCTTTCATCACCAAACATAGAACTCGAATTAAAAGTAATGTAAAATACAACTATTGCCCAGCTGTAATTCAGATCTTCCTTTTCTTAGACATACCACATTTCCAGAAATTTGAGAAGTATAATGGAAGTTTTGTTGTTTTTTTAAAAGGGACACATCTTAGTATAGCCTAATTAAATGTGTCTTTAATTTATTGTCAATATTCTTTAATGAATGAATATGAGCATCTAAAAATTAGAGGGCTTTTAGCAGTGAGGCCCTCCATGCTTGCAAAATTCCCTTTCCCTATTTCTTTTACCTCATTCCTAATAGAATACGATGGGAAGAAGGATCAGGCAACTGAATTCAACACATGAAATTCAGGAATCCTTAAAACTAAGTATAGACTACTGGAAAAAATAGGAGGAGACAAAAGAGGACTCTTAAACAAGATTTTCAAGTGGAGAGAAGTAGGATAAAGTTCATTTTTTTCTTTTGTAGTATGTAGTAAATACTCAGATTCAAACATGAAATGATTGTACAGAATTTAAAGTATAAAATATATAAACAGTCTAGATAATAAGCTATCTTTTCCTCTTTATATTTTGTAATTAAAGAAAACAAAGCAACCGGGTGTGGTGGCACAGGCTTGTAATCCCAGTACTTGGGAAGCTACGACCAGAGGATCCGGGTTCATGGCCAGCCTCAGCTACTTAGTGAGAGAAAAGAATGAAGGAAAGATAGAAAGAAAGAAAGGAAGGAAGGAAGGAAGGAAGGAAGGAAGGAAGGAAGGAAGGAAGGAAGGAAGGAAGGGAGGGAGGGAAAAGAGAAAGAAAGGAAGGAAGGAAGGAAGGAAGGAAGGAAGGAAGGAAGGAAGGAAGGAAGGAAGGAAGGAAGGAAAAGAAAGAAAGAAAGAAAGGACAAAGCAAGGAGAATAAATCTAGATAAAAGAAATCTACCATTAGAACTGAACTTTCTTTTTTTATAGTCTTCATATTCTCATTAGAAATACTTTATCATTCTCTGGAAAAGTTTTCAAACAAATTTTGTTTCTAGCATTTATTTCTTAGAAATCTGAATATCAATGATGACTGCTTCAGGCTGATTCTCCAGTAACTTGAATTCTTTAACAAGATTCCCATCCAGGCAACCGTGGTCTTTGTTGATCAAGAACTCAGCACCCATGAATCACAGGATCTGAGGCCACATATTTGGTTACCTCCATCAGCTCCAGAGGCACAGCCAGGTTGGATTTCTGGATTCAGGGCATATTTGAGGACTGGGGATTCTACACCATTAGATAGAAAGTGGGGGCTATAAGAAACCCACATAATGATCAGCTTCTCCCTTACAACTTCAAAGCCTCACTACTGATATTTGAGTAATATGCACATATTGTTGTTTTAATACTATGTTCTCATGTCACAGCAATCTACATATGGATATATTTACAAATATGTGTACATTTTCTTTGTCTTTTTTTTTCTTTTTTTAAGGGCACCAATCTTGGACTTTGTGTTTAGTGACAACAATCACTCCTTTCTACTTAATTACTCCTTCCTATTTTGTTACTTTCACTTCTCTCCGGGATACAGGTAGCTTGGGCTAAGTCTATAGTTGTTTCCAGAAGGTTGAAGTATATGATGACACCCTCCTGACTCCCCTGGCTTTCCTTAGACCCAGGAAAGTAACTGAAAATTATCTCTCAACATCCCAAGGACTCTAGGGTCAGTTTGACTACCCAAATCCACTCCTTTCCCACCTCCCCCAAACCCTACTTCCTGATCCCCTTGTTCAATATAAGACTTGAAGGAAATGAAAAGTTAATCCTCTGTTCACAAAATGTTAGGCACTTTTCAGTTAATGAGTAAATACATCTTTAGGTTGTTTGGAAAGGTTAACCAAAACTAACCAAACCAAACCAAACAAAAAACCCTGTGAAAAGTATTCAATATAACAATGGGCTGATAACTTAGAGATGAAGATTAGATTTTATAGGATTTTTAAATGATTAGTTTTACTTTAAGTCCTCACATTTCGGGTTTTTAAAAGATATTTTAAAGTTCATCAATATTTCCTCTTATCATCTATACCCAGTTTTATTCCTAGCACATACACACACACACACACACACACACACACAGCCCTCAGAAGAAACAGACAGATTGACACATCCTGTATAACTTGCTGATGATTGCACCAGGAAACAAACTTGTCAATTATGCAAACAATTATACAATTCCAAATATAGAAAATAAAAAATAGTTTATTTTCTATATTTTTAGTTTTATGGTACTTTTTAAATTAACTATTCTGATTCAATGTTAAAATTAGAAGCCTTCATATTCAACTTAACTTAGTTTACAGAAAATCAGAATTTTGAGTCAATGGTTATTATTTTTAATACTCAAGATAATTTTTGTTTTAAATTTTAAAAAATATAAAGAGTTTTCCTCAAATTCGTCAGTTGATATTTAACACTAAACATAGTTTAAGGCCACATTACAAATTTTCAGAAAGCAAAATGAGAAGGCTTCACCTGCATCTATAAAAACAAAGCCAATTTATATGCCAGGTTCCTTTTCTCCACCAAAAATAATGGAGTATTTGCATACAGAAAAACTAGGAAGCTAGTCTCCTTCATCAGCATATTATAATGCCTCCTGACAGCCTCACACACTGCCTCATCAACATCATACTGTTTCAATTACACGTTTTTTTACCCACTTCACGTGTTAACCATCTTCACTTCTATCTCACCTCAAACTGCAGTATTAAATTTAACTACATTTCTTCAAGCATAGAAGGATTCTCTGCAAGTCAGAAAATGAATCACTAACATTGTATTGTTCCAGGCCACAAAATAATGAGGAAAAGGTGGGAGAGAAAAGAACCATGGTGGATTTTAAAGAAATAAATAATCCCTCCCCACAAAAGCCTGCCCCTCAGCACTGATGGCAGAAAGAATTGGCCAGAATTAAGAATTGGCCAGAGCACCACAGTATGGGGCCCCTTTGCCAAGGAAATGGAAATAGTCTCTTTAAGAACCACTGAAGCCTGCTCACTCCCTGTGATCATCCTACCAGTCTGCTCCACAGTGGAAGTAAGAAAGCAAGGTCTTTGATTTTGCCAGCACACTATTGAAAAATAAAATAAAGGCTGGGCTTGAAAGGAAGGGCTTTAATTTAGCAAACACCATAGTGACATGTCCCAAGAAAATGCTACCTCACATAAAAAAAAATCTTCTATTTGGATCATGAATACACATAGAGATAAAGCAACATATTCCCAAAAGATCACGATTCTTATTAAATGGCTCTGTTCCTTTGGAAAAACTCCAGGAAGACTTAAGGAAAACTCCCTCATATCATTACAGAGCCCATCTTTCAGAAAAAATTATAATTGCATGAATATGTAGTGTTCACAGAGCTGAGTTATGAGAGGGAAGTTTTCTTAGCAACAGGGCAGGTTGGAAATGAGATGTAACAGATTTCTTGATGTTTGGATGATTTAGGAAAGCTTCACATTACCTTCCTCTCAAATTGACATTTCATCCTGATTGGTTAATTACCATTTTTGTTTCAGAGGCAAAAAAGTTCCTGAATAATGCAGTGGCAGCTGGATTGTCTTTACATTACTCCCAAGTTGTGTAATTTTCTTGTTTTCTCACTCCCTGTTTATGTCTAACTTTAAAACTACAACAAAAATATTTCCCTTTGGCTCACATATTCTGAGTTTCACTTAAAAAATCTGAGAGGGCTAGTTATCCTGGCCTGTTTTGATTCTCCCAGGGCTCACTCAGAAAGCTTGACCATGCCTAAACAGATGGAAAGATTTGAATGAGAGCAGCATATATCTCCAGAGGTTCTCAACATTTCAGTAGCAGTTTTACATACCAACAGGATGTTTGCCTACATTTAGGTTGGAAAGATAGGAGGCACTCACTCACCTAGGGCCCAAGGATTCTCAACCCTAAAACTGTGGTCTAGGAATGTAATTCTATCACTGATCATGTAACACTTAAAAAAATTAGTGCCAAGCCGGGCATGGTAGCGCACGCTTGTAATCCCAGCATTCGGGAGGCTGAGATCGGAGGATCTGGGCTCATGGCCAGCCTCAGCTACCTAGTGAGGCACTCCGCAACTTAGTGACACACTCTTTCAAAATAAAGAATTAAAAATAGGACTGGGGGTGTAGCTTGGAGGTAGAATGTTCCTGGGTTCAATCCCCAGTACTGAAAAAAAAAAAATAAGTTTAAAACTGTGTTTTAAACACAGATCTAACAACTGAAGCCCCCCTCTTTTTTTTTTTTTTTTTTTTTTTTTCAATACTGGGAATTGAACCCAGAGGCATTCTACTTCTGAGCTACACCCCCAGCCCTATTTTTCATTCTTTACTTTGATACAGGGTCTCACTAAATTGTGGAAGGCCTTACTAAGTAGCTAAGACTGGCCACAAACCTGTGATACTCCTATAAAAGCCTCCCAAGTACAGGAATTACAAGCAGGAACCACCATGTCCAGCCATCTAAAGCCTTTAAATATGGAAATTTTCATGTCATTTTAGGTTTAACCATTGATTTTGTTTGTTTGCACTATATATTTGAGAGTCCACTATGGGCTATGTGTATACTAGATTCTGGAACTAAACAGTCAGCAAAGCTTGACTGTGGTCACTGAGGGAAAATGACATTGATCAGTCAGATAAGGGTAGAAATTGCAAATGCAATAAAAGTTGCAAAGGAACGATAGCTTCATGGGGACATGCATCCCCTATGTAAAGGGATTTGACCTAAAAGAAGGTCTGGAAGAAAGATTGTGTTGAAGTGAAAGACAAATAGAAGTTGAAAAAGAAAGGAAAGAAGAGCATTCCAGAAAAAAGGAACAGCTTGTGGGATGGAGTATGATCAGTCGGAAATGGTAGGGCATGTTCTTTTTGGATGTTGCACATGCTGGCAAGTACTTTCCACTAAGCTATGCCCATAGCCCTTTGGGACATACTTTTTCTTAAAAGCCAACAGGCTTAGCGAACAAAAGTCAGCAAGGTGAAAGATGAGACAAATGAGAAAGTAGAGGTCAAGTCTCAGCGGGGCTTTGAGACTTGTCCTCTAGTTAAGGGGTAGGAGCAAACATAAGAATGTCTGTATAGGTCATATCGAAATCTTTTGCAGGGGACGACATGTTCTATAACAGTCACTCTGGCTACACTGTAGAGAACGGAGCAAATGGAGGCAAAAGCGGATGTGGGTAGACGAGCTAGGGGATACAGCATGCGGTGGTCTGAGTGACAAGAAAGGTGCATGATCGGTTCTTGGTCGGCTCACTGTAGTATGGACGTACATGTTACCTCATTCTTACTTGTAGACATTCATTCTCTTTCCTGCACCCTTCTGCTGGAATAATCTTAGAGCCAACTCTGTCACTTTTCTATTTATGTCCACTTGCAATGTCTCCACAGTAACAGGTTCCGTCTACCCTACCCTCAGCCTGACACCAACCTACTTTAGGTCACTTGTGTACTTACTGTCTATGCAAAGCCCCTCTCTGTCCCAAGTGGCTTTGTTAATGTCCTTTGAACCCTTTGGAATAGCATTTGCCTCCTACTGTCATATTTTTCTTTATGCTTTTATTCAGACCTAAATTAATCTTCCATCTCTGCCCTCATTTTCTAAATCCTGCCCATTCTTCCCAACTAGCTTAAATCCCTTCCTTGTCTTCTTTTAAGAATTCCCATACCAATGAAGTCCAACACAGATCTCTCAACTTCTACCATACGCATGTTGTGTTGCAGTGGACCCCCGTTGCCCCTGGTGAGTATATTCTAAGATCCCCAGTGGATGCCTGAAAATGCAGATAGTAGTCAACTCTTTATATATGATGTTTCTTCTATACATACTTATGATAAAGTTTAATTTATAAATTAGGCATGAGATTAACAGTAATAGCTAATAATAAAACAAAACAATTATAACAATATGCTGTGATAAAAGCTATTTAAAACTTATGAATTCTTTATTTTTGTAATTTTCCATTTTATATTTTGGGCCATAGTTAACTGAGAAACTAAAACAGCAGAAAGCAAACCCTTGGATATGGAGGACCAACTATATTCGGCAACTAATCATACTTTTGCTATACCAAATTATTAATTGAGAATAGTGGGGTTTTTTTTAGCTTCTCACATGTGTATGTTTTGTCTCTGAGTTCATAAAGTACCACTGGCAGAATCCATAATATGTATTTCTGCTTTTTTCAGTACCTGCACAATGCATTATACATAGTAGGCTTTTGGTAAAGAAACATTGCTTAAAATATGCTCTGAGTTATGCATGTCAGTAGAAAAGGATTTTAGAAAACTCCACATTATCTAAACTGACTTTCAGAATCCATGAAATAACATAGATCAGGTGGAAAAATCTGAATCTCCAATGCTAAGTCTGGATTTGTGAAGGAAGAAGAATAAAGTGATAAAAATCAAAGAGACCTGTATTCAAATCCTGATTCAACTACTTTTGTTCAATGAAATCTTGACCCAGTTCTTGTTTAAAATTGTATGTCAAACATGTGAAAAGTGAGGATAGCTGTACCTATCCACAAGATTGTGTATAAAGATATGATACATGTCTGAGAAAGCCCAGCAAGCTGCATGTCATTGGTATTCAAACAATAAATAAAAAATAAAACGAGTGCTTTCTCAACTTCTCCCTCCACTCTAAATGACACTTCTTCCTATTTCCCTCAGATACATACACTCACACAAATAAGCACACACTCTAGTCCCATTTTGTGAATATGTTGGCTTTTCCAATCTATTTTTTCTTTCTTCTCTCTTTTTCTTTCTAATTTTAATGAATACCTATCAAGAAATTGCAATTGAAGAAAATACAACCATAATTGACAACCTTTTCAATATACTGGTTACATGACTGAAAATAAACAGGAAGGGTAAGGACTTCTACCAAATTCCTTTCCTATTGTCCAAAAAGCAAACATTTCTGACCTGAGCCATTAATCCCCCTATTGTATTCTCTTTCCAACAGTGAGATTGGAAATCAGGAGAAAAAAAAATAGTTGAGAGATTAGGAGATACCAACAATTCAAGCTCACAAAAAGTCTCTGGATGCCCAAGAAACAAGAAAGGCTGGCCTTCGCCATTAAAATCTATTTGAACCATTGCAAAGTCTGAAGGCATCACATGTTTATCTGAAACCTTTGTATACTTCAGATATGGTAAAACAGCCCAAACAAGATTGGCCTCATTTGATATCAACCTCTCTAAATGTCCCAACAACAACTATTCTCTTAAGAACTGTAGGCATGCAAGGCACTCACCATGTGTCCACAAACATAAAAATAATGCCAGCCAGTTCCAACTCTAAATATCTATTAATCACTTTCAGATGTGTTTTATTTTATGTCACATGAAAATAAGCAAGCACTGCTGTGTGTCTGCTCCCCATGACCTCGTACAAAGTTCATTTTGCTACAATCTTTGTTTTTAAAAATGTATGCTAATTTATGTATCACTGTCATTCAGTCATCAATTTTTCTTATTAAAAAGAACTCTCCTAAGCCGGGCGGGCGTGGTGGCGCATGCTTGTAATCCCAGCATTTGGGAGGCTGAGACAAGAGGATCCAGGTTCGCGGCCAGCCTCAGCTACCTAGTGAGGCACTCCGCAACTTAGTGAGACCTGGTTTCAAAATAAAGAATAAAAACTAGGGCTGGGGGTATAGCTCGAAGGTAGAACACCCCTGAGTTCAATCCCCAGTACCGCAAAAAAAAAAAAAAAAAAAAAAAAAGAACTCTCCTGTATAGAAGTATAGGAATTAAATAAACATGTATTTCCCAGACAACGGGGTGGTTTTCTACTATTATATGTTACTCTAACCTGGGAAATATTAAAAGAAAAAAAAATCCTCACAATTTTAGCAAAATTGACACAAACTTGAAAAGATGTGAAAGTAGCCTCAGTCTATTTGAGTTTTGCATTATCATTGAGCTCTGTTCTCTAGTTTCATTTAACCTCTGACACACAAAAAAATGACTGTTTCATAGAGATGGAAAAAGTCTAGGCAGCACTTAAGCAGCTCACTAACAGTGGCTTAGCTAGCTCCAAAGTGATTCCTATTAGAATGAAAAATAAATAGACAAAGTGCCAAACTCAGAACTGTTCTTTTACAGAGATAAACTGTAAGTGCTCTACAGAAAGCGAAAACAGCTCTCCAGGGAATTCTTGGGATTTGGGCAAAAGAACAATACAACTGTTCTGTAAGTCAACTGGAAATACTTCAGGGGGAATGTTGGAAGAGTTATGAGAAATGGGAAAAGAGCTGCCAGAGGGTGGAGCTGAAGGCATAGTCCCCATTTAGTTCACTCTTCTTGTAGACAAACATCAGATCAGTTCTGAAAAGGGAAGGAAGACACCTCATGATGAATGTGAATCCCATTTGCAACAGGGAGGTTACTTGTATTTTTAAAGTCTTTGTCAATATATAAACTATCAACTAGTCTTTGGATTAATTTTTCAAGAAAAATGAATTTCTTAAACATAAAGAATAATTTATATACTCTGCTTTTGCAAAACCTATATGATATAATTATTTACTTGGGTGTTTCTAACTTCCTCAAAAACACTGAAAATGAATCCAAAAGAACTGTAGAGCAAAAATGAAGACATGATTTATTTATCTTTTCCTTCAATACAAAAAAGCTGAAATTTACTTCAAAAGAATTCTCTGGGAGTTGTAATTAGGCTTAGCAAGAGACTCCAATAAATCAAAGATGGTTGTCTATTCTGAACAAAAATCTGGGGGTGGAGGTGGGTAGACTCATGATGACTGAGTCCAGAAAAATCTGAGCAACTTTCTCAATCCTTAGAGTATGAACAAGTCTCAGCTTGATTTACAGCCTGGTACTAAAGTTTCACATAACATAAGAAAAGATAAAAAATAATTGCACATTCTCTCTCCATTTTAACTCTAATACACTTGGTAGAGAAGTCTCTCTACTTAGAAGATGTAGGTATGGGCAGAAGCTGATCAGCAGAGAGCATGTGAAGCCTTAGGTGAGGCACCTATGAAAACTCTGTGTTTTCAAATGCTAGTATACCTAGAAGTGAAGGCAGAGAGTGGATTCCGATTAGGAAAAAAAAACAGTGACACAACTCAATTGCATTTGTTTGTTCAGAAAGATTTTAAAATACTGGCAACAAGAATTCGTGAGTAAGTAAAGAAAGTAAAATTGAAAGTAAACAAGAAAAAACTAGAAAAGGTTGAAACATGCATGCAAAATAGCAGAACACAAAATGACAATTAGGAGGGAGCATACAAAAGACAATACACCAAATAAAATGCACCAAATCACCTTAACCTTTAAGTTTTCCCCAAAGGCACGCTCAGTAGACAACATAAAAATCTAAAACTTGAGCTATCTTCTATGAGTATTTATTGAAGCAGAAACTATTTAGGGAATTCTGCATATGTGACAAACCCTGTGCTTATCTCAATAAACAAGATAAAATTATAAGCCAAATATTTTCTGAAGCCGGGCGTGGTGGCACACACTTGTAATCCCAGTACTTGGGAGGCTGAGACGGGAGGATAGGGGTTCGAGGGCAGCCTCAGCTACTTAGTGAGGCTCTCCACAACTTAGTGAGACCCTGTTTCAAAATAAAGAATAAAAATTGGACTGGGGGTGTAGCTCAGAGGTAGAATGCCCCTGAGATCAATCCCTAGTATAATATATATATATTTTTTTTTCTGTATCCTTATGAATTTTTATTTTTAAATATACTACTTTGAAGCACTCAACCTCACTCTTTGAATATCCAAAGTATCCAAAGGACCTTATTGAATATGTGTTGCCTGTGAGCAGCCTAAGACTGAACAGATGAAATAGTACATCATCAGATGGACAGGACTTCATCACCTGCCCTAGACACATGCTATGTTTTCATATTGATTGTGATCAATTCTTGTCAAGAAAATATAACTAAAGGTTCTTGTTTGGCCACTCAAGCCGAAATTTACTTACTTCCTCATTCTCAGAGGTATTCAAGGTAGTTTGACTCCTCAAAGTTGCAAATCATCTTTGGATTGTTGCTATTCCTAAATTTGACATATATTAAGTCTCTTTTAAACTAAAACCAATATCACTCAAATGACTAAAGAAAAAATTCTGTTTTGCATGAAGGTAAAAAATATAACTGATCAATTAGAAAATATGTTAGAAAACATGAAATTAATATTCTTATTTAAAAAATGAATTTACATTGTAACATATTGATGAATATGTGAAATTCCACATTATTCCAAATCAGAAAAAAAGATCTTAATTTGAGTGATTTTTTTAGAGAATTCAATGCTGTAAATTAAACAACATTTTAAGAATAAACTTAAAGCAATATATCTAAAACAGTTATCTCTACCTAAATAATCAGAATCTAATGTATGTTAGTTAACCTTTTCTTAATAACCAATTCAATATAGTATCATGGTGTAGCACTTCCAGGATTTTTGCTACTTTGGTACACTAAGGTCAGCTGTCCTCTCTTACATCTCTTATTGTTGCCAGGCATCCTTACCTAGAAATACCCCTTCCCATATGTATTACTTCTAATCTGTTGTGGGAAATTTGATAGCAAGCCTATTAAATTTGAATCTAAATACATATATTAGATTGGGATATATGGGATATAAGGGTCTGAGGCAACCTCTAAAGAGTAAAGTTTGAGAGCTTAGACTCTAATATATGCTTTTAGACACCCACCTATGGGAATGTGGGTGTATGAGAGAGTTTTGTGTGTGTGCGTGTGTGTGTGTGTGTGTGTGTGTGTGTGTGTGTGTAAGAGAAAGAGGATATAAGTATATATTTTAGATGCATGTGTAAGAGACTTTGTCCATCTGTAGCAAAGTCCCTAAAGATGTATTTAACAACCAAAATGTTAAGGTTTTGATTCATGTCTCCCAAATTAGCTTTCTAAATAATTCAGTCTTGGAATACTTTTTTCCTATATATATTCACGCACATATTATATATAACACATATATATATACATATATACACATATGTACATATATACACATATGTACATATATACACACACTTTTAGTGTTATTAAGTCTGTAGAGAGAATTAAAAAGAAAAGTTTTAAGACACTACATTCCTGGTGCTCAGTTAGGGTTGACACAGGCAACTGTTTTTCCCCATTTCTTCTTATTGCCAAAATGTATGCTAGATAGAAGATTATCTCAATAGTTAAAACTAAAGTCTTGAACATAAAGGGAGACTTCCCTTATCAACCCCACACTAACCAAGAATGCAAACAAGTCTATGTCTCAGATATTAAAGATGATGAGTAGGTAAGAAATGACCATCATAAAAGGTTTTGTAGAAAAGCCTCAAACTAAAATCAGAAAACAATGGATGCTACTTTTATGTATATGCATATATACACACACTCACACATACACATACATATATATTGCTTTGTACTTTTGACTAAAACCTTATAATCAAGTCACAAATACATAAATAAGATATATATATGAAACAATGTATATGAAACAATACATACACATACATATATATGTATGTGTGTGTGTGTGTGTATGAAACAATGTGCTCAAAAGCAATTTCCTAACCATTTCCATATTATTTATAATAGCAATTGAGAATTTCCAGGAACCTGCCAATTATAGTCCCCAAGACAAATCCTGTTATTTTTGTAAAGAAAGTTTTATTAGAACACAGTATACCCACTGATTTTACATTGCCTGGTTGCTGTCACACTATAATGGTAGTCAAGTAGCTGCCATACAGAAACCATACAGCCAGCCAAGAGGAACATATCTACGGAGGCCCTTTGCAGAGAAGTTTGTCTACCCTGGTATATGATAAACAACTGTGAGGAAGATTACATATCATAATGGATAGGAAAGGTGAAAATGCTGTTACCAATTCTTACTGATAGTGCCTACCAAGCTTCACACATTGCGATAAATGTCGTATACAACATCCCATTTAGACCTTAGACCAGTCCTATGAGTTAGTCACTATTATGTGTCTCTTTTACAGATGAAAAAAACGGAAACTCAGAGCTCAGTAATTTCCTAAGCAAATACAGATTGTTAGATGAAAAGACCAGTTTTAAACAAGGTTTTCAGATCTAGAGAGTTCTTAACCATTATAACATATTGCCTCTATATATCAGGAAACCTCTGTTAAATAAGAGTATTTGTATTAATTCAAAGATCTTTAGCATTACTCTAATGTAGAATTCAAGATAATATGTATATAACTGGATATTTGCTCTAGTGTGAACTGCTAAAATAGATAGGGAAGTTAATTGTTCTCTTCTCCTTTGAGCCCGTGACTTATAAGAACACATAGTTGAGATGATCTTCTGTATCTTATTTATGTATTTGTGACTTGATTCTAAGGTTTCGGCCAAAAGTATAAAACAAGCTCTCTGAGTCTGAATATGGTACTCCCAGAGTAGGCAGCCAGGAAATTCACACCTGTCTTTGTAGCTGTGGTAAGTGAACCTCCTAAAGGAAGCAAACTACAGACCTAGAAAGGTCTCACTGTACAATACAATCTGACAAGTGATGTATCTTGTTTTCTAGGGAGGCAGAACAGAGGATACATTTTTTTTTCTATCTTATAGAAACACAGACCCTGCCTTTAATACCTCTAGAAAGAAAAGTGAGGCTCTTCTGTGAAAATATTAAGATGGAATGCTTATGTAAAGCATTTTATTCAAATTGGTTTATATTTACAGCAGGCTTGACTTAAAATTCTTGAAGCCTCAGCTGTGGGTTAGCTGGATGAATGGCTGGCTCCTTGTTATCCTCATCCTCATATGTCATATCCTATACTTATGTATAACACACACACACACACACACACACACACACACACACACACACACACACACAGCTTTTCCATGCCGCCTCCTGGATGCAGCAACAGGCAGGAAGCTCATTCCAGTGGCTGCCATCCCAGCCTTTTAGGAGATGATTGAATTGTGCTCAATTCAGCAATGTCACACATTTCAAACACAGAGAAGAAAACAATTTGATAAAATCTGTGATCCTATTCTTTCATCCTTGCCAACCCCACCAACCTGATCATTAAGGAGAAAAGGGCCATTGGGAGGGAAAGAGGAAACAAATTAGTGCCCTGCATCGAAATTTTAGCTCCTACATTTCGGCATCCTATTTTATGAACTCCATATGTAGGATATTATTTATTTATTCACTATATTTCAGGCCAACAGCTTTTCCACAGTAACACCAAATACATTACAATTTAAATGAAAGCTGAATTAAAAGAGAACCCTTCAGCCCTGCAGTCTTGGTGCTGCTTGTTTTCTGCCTACAGGCAGACACAACCTGCAGGGAACTCTGGATACAACTGGGGGAGCAGTGAGGCAGCCAATCCAGGAAGAACAAAGACAAGTAGAAGGAGGCACCTCCCCTGCCCAACCAGGTTCTGTGAACTGTGAGAAGAACTGAATCTGGGAAATAAGCTTTGTGGAAAATATTTTACAAGATCAGATGTTACTAAGCAGATTTTAAAAATTAATAATAAAATGTTTCATTGTCTGAAGGTGAAAAAAGAAAATGCTGGAAGTGAGAGGCTGTAGGAGATGATCCTCATCTCACACACACTAAAAAGTAAAGACTGTAGTGGAAGCATCCATGTTCAGAGGAAGCAGTCCTTTGCTGGCAGAACAAAACCGCAAGCTGTTAGTTCTACTTGTGCACTTCAATTCTTCCACCAATTTTCAGCCATAAGAAATACTGAAGCAAAAGAAGTTTTAAAAAGCCATGCAATTTTAAAATGTTATTTAAATCAGGCTGATTCTGAGGAGGGAGGGAGGGAGGGAGGAAGATAGGAAGGGAGGAAGAGAGGAAGGCAGGAAGGAAGGAAGGGAGGAGGGGGAGAGGGTGGGAAGGAGGGAGTCTTTTAGGAGGAGAAAGTTGTAAAAAAAAATTGAAACAGAATGTTTAGAATCATTAATGTTTCAGTTTGTTTTAACTTCATAAAATCCTTACAATAACTTTAAAACAAAGCTATGGATATATTTAGAGTTAAAGATGTTATTAAAACATTAAAAATTCAGCCGGGCC
>PVLC010003061.1:18766-103212 GCA_004027655.1 Graphiurus murinus
AAAAAAAAAAAAAAAAAAAAAAAAAAAAACATTAAAAATTCTAATAGCTACTTCCCAACACTTTTTAATTCTAATATTTCTGTCAATTTGACTGAAATGTTCTGAAATGTTGACCAGAGAGAGTATTTATTTATATTACTCCCATAACAACACCCAGTCTGTAACCTTCTGACTATCAGGCCTGCAGGAGGTCATCAAGAATCCCAAACCTAATGGAAAGATAATTAAAAGGCAAAGAAATTCAAGAAGAGAGGGATGTGTCCCCAAAATTGGTAGAGGCTTACAAAGAAAAAAAAATTCCGTGATTATTTACTACACATGTACATTCTGTATTAGTTACATGCTAGGCACTGAGGGTCATTAAAAATAAGTTTCCAAAAAGTCTCTTTTAGAATTTATGCTTGGGAAGCCGGGCGTGGTGGCGCACTTTTGTAATCCCAGCTTTTGGGAGCCTGAAACCGGAGGATCCGGGTTTGCGGCCAGCCTCAGCTATTTAGTGAGGCACTCCGCAACTTAGTGAGACCCTGTTTCAAAATAAAGAATAAAAAATAGGGCTGGGGGTGTAGCTCAGAGGTAGAATGCCCCTGAGTTCAATCCCCAGCACTGCAAAAAAAAAAAAAGAATTTATGCTTGGGAGGAGGAAGGATACAAAAGATAAAACATGACTATAGGTGGGGGATGGGGAGACATTGGTAAAGGATGCAAAGTAATGAATATGTAAGATGAACAAGCACAAGATCTACTGTACAATATGAGAACTAGGGTGAATAGTACTGTATTGTATTCAGGAATTTTGGTAAATAGTAGATTTTAGCTCTTCTTGTTACAAATAATTTAATAAATAAGGTAATTGTGAGATAAAAGGATAAAATAAATTAACGTGTGTGTGTGCGCACACGTGTGGTTTCAATGAGAGAGAGACAGACAGACAGACATGAGTGGTTACAATAAAAAGATGGTCACATCCAGGAAAATTCCCCCACAAGAATGCCAAATTTGCCAGGCCTTAAATAGATTCTCCAGCTTCCAAAACTGTGAGAAAAATGTTGTCTGGGCATGGTGGTTCGTGCATGCAATGTAATCCCAGTACTTGGGAGGCTGAGACAGTACAATCACGGGTTCAAAGCCAGCCTCAGAAACTTAGGCTTTCCATAACTTAGTGAGACCCTGTTTCAAAATAAAAGAATAAAATAGGGCTGGGGGTGTAGCTCAGGGATAAAACATACACAACAACAAAAGAGAGAGAGAGAGAGAGAAATGTTGGTTAAAAAAGATAAAAAAAGAATATAGCCACATGCAGCCTTGCATTAATTGGTTGAAATGACAAATGTTATAAAGGTCCACAGTAGCTCTATGCACTTGAGCTTTAATAGGCCAGGAGGAATTAAACTTCAAAAGGGGTGGGGGGCACGACTTAAATAAGTGGATCTCTTTGGGTTTTTTTCAAGAAAGTAGTAGACCCTGAGACAGGAAGCTCAGGTGACCTTGTGAAACAATGGCCCAAAATGGAGGAGTGAGACAGAAGGAAGAGGGACCATAACCAGTTTTGTTGCTTTTCCTCAGCTAGTTACCTACACCTGTAGTACCTGAAGCCTGGTTCTTCTTGAAGTCTGAGGGCCACATGGCTCATAATCACTCCACCCATGAAGCAGAGAGCTGGTGTATTTGTAGAATGGGGAATGAACAATAATAAGCCAACGATTTAATAAAACCAAATGACTAGAATTAGGATTGGGCACAATTTTCAGAAGCAGCAGGGCAGTTTAAACACTTAGGTCTGTTCATAATTTAGTTCAATAATTAGAAGGTGTGTTATCATTAAAAAAAACTTATCCTAATCTTAATTTTTTTTTTTTTTTTTTTTTTTTTTTGCAGTACTGGGGATTGAACTCAGGGGCATTCTACCTCCAAGCTATATCCCAAGCCCTATTTTTTATTCTTTATTTTGAAACAGGGTCTCACTAAGTTACAGAGTGCCTCACTAAGTACCTGAGTCTGGCTGTGAACCCAGATCCTCCAGTCTCAACCTCCCAAATGCTGGGATTACAAGCGTGAGCCACCACACCCGGCTCCTAATCTTAATTTAAGTAGATTAGTGCAAGAAGAAATCTTAAGAAAATAGCTACTACTAAAACTTCTTATATTTAGGTAGGAAAAATGAGATCCAGAGACCACTAATGTATTGCTTCACTTAGGATTGAGTGCAGCTGGAGAGAAAATCCAAATCTTTTGTCTCTTAGCTCAGAGTTGTTTTTTTTTTTTTTAAACCTCATTTCTGATTATAAGGATTTCATAAAGCATGGAATTAGATTATTTGTTACAAATGAAATTTATCTTTATCTCATAGTTGTAGTAAATGTTCTTCTTGCTTTTTCAAATTTCATTCTCAAACGTAGTACAGACATCGCCCCATCTTATCTTCCTTATCCCATGGAGTGTCTCAAAAATCTGCCACACTGCAGAATCTATTTTTATTAATTAGAAAGCTCATTCTGAATCTTTATTGCATAGTCTAACCCAACCAGCAACCTCTCCAGGATTCATGTGTGTGTGTGTAAGGCAATTTGTGCCAAAAATGCTTATATTATTCATAATGGGGAAATGCTGAAAACAACTACCCTCTTGATAGAAAAATGAACAAATAAAATGACATCTAGAAAACAGAATACAGCAGCTAATAATAAATTTTACCTAGACAGATCTCTATGGAGTGGTTTCAAAAATCTGTCAGGTGAAAAGGCCAAGAAAGAGTATAGTCCACAAGCTATGAGGGCTTTTGTGTATATAAAACTACAGTGTATATGGCTTATGACTATTTTTATGTCTTTAGTAGAAATTTAAGAACATAATCTGGAAGGAGTAACATCAAGTTCTTAGGGGCAAGGGCAGAGAAGGAAAAAGGAAAGATTGGGATTGAAGAATAGAACATGATCAGAAATCACTGGTTCTTTTATATAAAAAATAGAACTGAAATCAAAATGCCAAAATGTTAACATTTTTAAAATTCTCATTGGCTAATGCATGAATATTTTCTGGTTTTCTTAATACTTTTCTGAAGTGTTTTAGGTTAAAAAAAATAAAACTTTCTAAGTAATATCAACTTTCATAAAAAAGGGAAAGAAATCCAAAAGAGAAACATCAATAAAATCAATTCATATGTAAGCAAATATCCACGTAAATTCTTGGGGATGAGATGAAATTTTATTTGTAAGTCATTGCTATACAGTGGGACAGCCTGAGTTTGAATCCTCAGTGTACCCTTACTGGCTGTGAGATCTCAGGAAAGTCATTCAATCTCTCTGTGTCTGATTGTCCCATGTATAACAGGGTTAGCAACAGTACCTAGCACAAAGGTTGTTTAGGATTAAAGTGCACTAATGCAGAAGCATCTAGAACAGGGCCTACCACACAGAGCTCAGTGACATACAGAAATGATTACATGCTTTGCTAGACTTTCTCAGAAACATGCCTTTCTCTACAAACATGCCTTTAACTTTCAGACAAGTATTTCTTTTACTGAAACTACCTGTGATACCCTGATATGACAATTATAAGAAAAGAAGATTACACTGGCTCTCATTTCCAGCATTAAGGCTTGCTTTACAGCACAAAATACTAATGAATTGCAATAGCAAAGTTCCTATTCATTCATTTAACTAGTAAGTTAAAACCTCATTATAAGGTCATTTACTGTGCAGTGCAGTTCAGCAGTAGGGATCTCTCTTGGGCTCTGCTAGGATTTAATTTCTAGATTACTAAGAGGACTCTTTGGTCAAGTGGCATCACCTATGAGGCCAACCTGGAGGACAGAGTTATCAATAGAGCCCAGCAACATTTTCAGGGATTTACATAAAGAATTCAAAACCTTAAAAAGGATTCAATTTAGACTATCCAAGGTAGAATGAAAATAAGAGAAAGTGATTTTTTTATGTTGCCATATATTTGGATTATTGGAAAGAAATTGGAAGAAAGTACAGAATATATATAGATAGTAATGATATGCAAAAATACAAAAGGTAGAAAAGAATTCTTTAGCACTGGGGCTAAATTAAACATTATTTGTGTGCTTTTTATTGTGTCTATTGTAAAGGTAGAATTAATAACACTGATTCCCACTTAAACTTTAAGTCTCATGACCACAGACATTTTTTCAAATAAGGAAGAGAAGGAATATAAGTTTTGTGTCTCCAAATTTTACCATGCTATACAACCTAATTTTATTAATTGGAAAGCCCACTTGAAAACAGCAGACTCTAGGCCGTTAATGATAGGCCCTTTCTTTAAAAGGAACAAAAGGAGAATGATTCCATGAGCCAGCTTACTCCCACGGCCTAGAAATGCCAGTTTCCATTTTGAAAGTTAAAGGCATGTTTGTAGATTATGACTCTCAAAGCCCAAATCAGAATGCATCAAGAAGTATCAACATTCACAGAGGAAAATGTGTTTTACTACTGTAAGCAATTTAGTTCCCCTATTTAAATGGGTTTTGTACAAGTAATTACAGTGGCATTTCATAAAAGCACATATCATGAATCCTTTTCCCCACAAAGCAGTCAGCAAAGATTTTGGCTGACACCTCTCTTTCCTCTCCTCTCCTCTCTTCCCCTCCCCTCACCTCTTCTAGCTTCTCTCCTCTTCCTCTCTCTCTCTCTCTCTTTCTCTCTCTCTCTCTCTCTCTCTCTCTCACACACACACACACACACACACACACACACACACATACACACAGTTTAACTGTAAAAGAACAAGCTTACTCATCTATGTCTAAATTTAATTGAACAATTGAGTGGCATTCAGTTTCATGAAAGGAACTTTTTTTTTTTTACCTTATGCTAGATATTCAGTAATAATTTAAAAGGATTATCATTTAAATTTTTAAATAATTATATAAAATCCAGTTAATAATATCATAAAATTTAATGCTTTATAGAAGATGCTAAAGATGAGCTTTCCTCAAACTATAATATATGGGATTACATACACACACACACACACACACATACACACACACACACATACACACATACACACATACACACACCATTGTTAATGTTCATTTCTCAATTCATACTTATCCAACCTTTTAATGTAAGAGGACACTAATCCTAACTTCTAGATTTCAAGTTCTGTGGTGAAACTGAATAGTTGTGGAAAAATAGTTTTTATGTAGGTATAGGAATACATATTAGTAACATGTATGTTTAAGCATATTCCTGCACAAATAGAGTTTAATTATGAGACTGTTGCCTTCCTTGTAATAAAAGCAAATTCTATTTCTGTCAAATTAACATTCTCTATTCTCTCACCACTGACTATCATGCTATTTCCTTTCCTGTCCCCAATAATAATTAACTTCAGGGGGTCTATAAAAGGGGAGATGGCCCGGTTTGCTCTAACACAAAATAATAAACAGATTTCTCACGATGCTGCAAGGTCCCTAGCATGCTATTTGTAAAGAACAAGTTGTAAAACTTTATTATCATCCATAAAGTCTGAGCAGTTTGAATACAGAGGAAATGCACATCAATATTTCCCCTTTTAACACATTTACAACATGTAAGTTCTGAGTACTTGGGCTAGTAGTCTTAATCAGAAAAGACAGTCAAAACACATTTCAAACTCATAAAATTATCACTTTATTTCAATGAACTGCAATAATAAATTGAGATTGGAAATCATCTTTGAACAGAGCTTCTCTATAAAGTGAGAAAAGACCTCACTATCGGTCCATTGGTTTTTAGTTAGGCGGGTCAGGACATGGTTCTCAAGCCACTGAAGTTCTTTAAACCTCTTTCTTCCTGCTTTATTTCAGCCTGATACTACTACTTAAATTATAGTGTTTTGAAGAATAGTAAAAAGATGTGAAAATATGCAGCATGCCTAAACATTCTTGGTAGATACACCAAATATAAAATGCAGGGTTGACCTTCCCATACATTGATGCTATTTTCCTGGCTTATTTGTAGTTATAGCCAAGTTATTAGAGGAACCAAAGGAATCAATTAGAAAACCAAATGTACCCTTAGGCTAGTTCTTTCAGTCCCTTTGTTAATAATTATAAATAATTACAGTTTTCAGCACACATGAATTTGTTCATTCATAAATGATTTTGAATACTCTACTATTATATCACTATATCCTAGGAAACAAGGCCCTTATTTTCATGAATATTATGTTGTAGTGTAAAAGAAAAAAATTTAAAAACAAAATAATACCAAAAAAAAAAAAAACCCTCAGATGATGGTAAGGGCTCTGATGTCAACTAAAGCAGGACAAGGGGATAGTGATGGGTGACATTTTAGTATCAGGGCAACATGGCTGCAATAGAGCTAACCTCGTACAGTGTTCACTTAGCATCAGACAGCACTGAGTGCTACAAACATTAATCCATTAAATCTTCAGCATCAATGTGAGGGCAGGGTGATTCTCACTCCCATTTCCAGATGGCAAAAATAAAGGCATGAAGAAGTTAAATTATTTTCTTAAATCCAGAATCTGAATTTGAGTCCAGAATAATAGGCTTCAAAGTCTATGTTCTCAACCATTTTATACAGTGTATGTATTGGTGAGAAGAACATTCCAAAAAGAAAATATATTCATTAAAGGTCAACACCACCATAGCTTTTTCTTATAAGAGTCTCCAGATAAAATCTCTATGGAAAAGAACCACAGACTAAGGTGCCAATGATGTAGATTTTAACAAGGCATTATAACTGAAGCATGTGTATGTTATCTTGGGCAATTCACTTAATTTACATCAGTTCAACTCAGTTCTTTGAGAGTAAGGTTACTGTCTGTTTTACATACCATTATTTTCCAAAATAAAAGCAAAGCACATAGAACATATAAGGGAACCAATCAGTACTTGAACAAATTAGACCTTACATACTATGTACCAAACAGACTGTCAGATGCAAAATATACAGTCTCAAACAATAGGATAAAAACCCTTTCCTAGGTCTTAATGGGAGAAATTGGACTCCACCACTAAAAAAGTGATTTCTAGGTTTCTTCCTAGGTTTAAAATATTGTAATTGTGAGATTCTTGCCCAAAGCTCCACTGTCCTCAAGTGTATATTCTCAAGGATACAGATGAAAAGTCACAAATTTACTATGATAAGCAATAAATACATCTCACACATAGTCTTTAAAATATTGATCCTATACTTTTAATAGAGTGGTAGAAGAAAAATATGAATAAGAGAGGAAGAAGAAAAGCTAGTTAATCTCAAAATAGACATTACTTGGAGTGTGATATTAATGTGTTTAAAGTAACAGGGTTTGTACCCATGACAACCAGTTGATTTTGTAGATGGAGAAACACTGCTACTGAAGACACAGAATTTAAGGAAGGTTTGAAAAATTAACAATTACCTGATGTCTAATTCCCAAAATTTTACCTCCTTCTTTTTTTTTTTTTTGCGGTACTGGGGATTGAACTCAGGGGCATTCTACCTCCGAGCTACACCCCCAGCCCTATTTTTTATTCTTTATTTTGAAACCGAGTCTCACTAAGTTGCGGAGTGCCTCACTAGGTAGCTGAGATTGGCCGCGAACCCGGATCCTCCGGTCTCAGCCTCCCGAATGCTGGGATTACAAGCGTGCGCCACCACGCCCGGCTTAATTTTACCTCCTTCTAAGTACATAGTTACCTAAAATAATCTCCTAATTACACAATATTCTACATACAGGGCCTAACTGTTCTTCAGGGATATATTTTGATGTGGGGTTTCTCTGTCATCATTCTTCTCATCTACCCACCTACACAGGCAGTGGATATTATTCAAAAGAAGCTAACCAAAGTAACATTTGTTAATTTAAAAGAATAAAAGGTAGGGAATGTCTTGGGCATATGAAGGAGGAAGGCCCAGTCCTATGAGCCTACCCAGCAGAGTAGTAAGCTTTCCTCTGCCTGTGCAACAAGGAAGCCTGTTAACAGATTTCCTGGGGGGATCCTATAGCCCACCATTGCATCCAGCCACTTCCAAATTCATTCTCCCAGCGTGCTTTCCAAAACAGGTCCACAGACTGAACAACATCCCTGAAACTCCATATTCGCAAAACATATTATAATGCAGTAGGAATTCTGAGGTCAGCATAATGGGAATGGAGTACATGTGTGTGATGTACTGTACCAAGTACAGGATGATGTTAAAACATGGACAAAAATCAAATCTAACATCGATGTAAGGAGAACAATAGTTTAGTATCATGTTCTATAATATAAGAAAGCAAACTTGAATATTTGTAAAGGGAAGGGATTTCCACAACAGACCTTTGCCCTCCACAGACCTTCAAATGGATAATGGACTCTAAATACAATATAGACACAATTTGAAAAAGAACTTGCAAATATACTGTTAAGGATGTTTCTTATGATCTTCACTAAGTAGAATAAACACAAAAGAGGAATAAATCTTTCCTCAAAATGTCACAGGTAGGAAGAGAAAAGCTTCAGAAGACCTCAGGAAATTATAGGGATTTCACAAATCACATGCCATTAGAAAACAGAGCAGACTTTAGGTAGTTCTAAAAAAGGAGGGAGCTGATGGGAAACACACCACCTGGTACAGCAAACAGATTTAGAAAGGCAGTGCTACCAACATAAATAGGTAGTTAACTCTGCTTCGCTTAGCTTGTAGCATAACACAGGGTAGAAGCTGAATGAAACCCCCATGAAAAGAGTGATTCCTATCAGTAAAAAGCATGTGTGTAGCAGGGGGAGAGACTAAAATATACATAAAGAACAGCAAGTAAATATCAATATCCAATCATATGGTTGGGCTTGTGTGGTTTTCCTCTACCTGCTTCTTTTTTCCTAAGCTAGACTTTAGGTTCTCTGACCTTTTCTCTCTCACTTGCTCTCTCTGGTTTATACTCAAGAGTTTTCCACTTAGCATACTCCTATGACAGGGGTTTAGCAAAGTGAAATGGTTCCATTGATATTATGATTACTGACTGCTTGGCAACTTAGTGAGACCCTTTCTCAAGATGAAAATTTTAAAAAATGACCATGGACATAGCTCAGTGTAGAGAGTGACTCTGGATGCAATCCACAATATCACAAAATAAGATAAAATAAAATAAATCACTAAGTATAATATCACCTAAATTGTTTCACTTTCACCTTCCATTTTAGGCCTTTCTCTCAGCCAGGCAAGTCATATACTAAGTAAAGGTAACAGATACCAGCAACCCTGCCACTGAGCTCCTTATTCTCCCTTATAAACTTCTTGGCCACAGTTACTGTGTTAGATATATATTGCTACATAACAAATAACCCTAAACTTTAAACAACAGTTATCATCCCCCAGTTTCTTCAGGTCAGGGATTTGGGAGCTTAGGTGGGTGTGTCCAGCTCAGGGTCTTTCATCATGTTGCCATCAAGATTCAGCCAAGGATAAAGATCTCTGGAAGCCTGACTGAGGCTGCAGGACGTGCTTCCAGGATCACTTAGGTGGTGCTTGGTTGGCTTCAGAAGACTCACTTCTACACGTGCACAACTGCAGGAAGGCCTCAGTTCCTCACCACATGGGACTCTTCCAAGGCTGCACCAGTTCCCTCACAACACGGTAGCTGGTTTCCTCTCAGCAAAGCTGCATTATGACATATGACCCCTCTTTACCCAAAGAAAGTGTGTTGTGAGTTAAATAGTGACTCCAGAAAGATATGCTACTTGTCCCAAGTTCTGGAATCTATGAATGTACACTTATTTGGAAAAAAGTCTTTGTAGATATAATTTAGGATCTCAAAACCTTGAGATCTTAGAGTAAGCCCTAAATCCAACGACAAGTGACATTATCAGAGAGGAAGAAATGGTACAGAGAGGTACAGAAAGATACCATGTCAAGACAGAAGCAGAGACTGGAATTATGTTGCTATAAGACAAGATAATCCATCTGCAAACACCAGAAGCTGTAAGATACCAGGATGGATTTTTCACCTAGAGCCTTCAGAAGAAGTGTGACCACAATGACACCTTGATTTTAGATCTCTGGCCTCCAGAACCAGGGGAAGTAAATTTCTGTTTTAAGCCATCATGTTGTAGTAATTTTTTATGGCAACCCTAAGAAACCAATTGAGAGCAATGAGAGAGGAGAGAGAGGGAGAGAGGGAGAGAAGAAGAAGAAGAAGAAGAAGAAGAAGAAGAAGAAGAAGGAGAAGGAGAAGGAGAAGGAGAAGGAGAAGGAGAAGGAGAAGGAGAAGGAGAAGGAGAAGGAGAAGGAGAAGGAGAAGGAGAAGGAGAAGGAGAAGGAGAAAAGGAGGAGGAGGACACAATAAAGTACCCAAGATGGAAGCTGTAGTCTTTTTAAAACCTAATTAATTCAGTAATTCCCATTACTTTGACATATGCTATTTGCTAGCGGGAAGTCATTTCACTCAGGTCAGGCTCAAGGGGAGGAGAATTACTCTAAGGGAGAGGTATGAAAATTTGTGGATATAACTTTAAAACTGATAGTTGCCAACTAAAGTCTCTCAAAATGACTTCTGAATTGTCCCTATTCTCTGAGGTCAAGATATTGGAAAAAGGCAAGAGCACATGTCTGAGTCTTGAAGATAATATAGAATTTGTATTAATTCCTATATGTGACTTCCATATTTTCTTAGACACAAGTCATTACAGCTGAATGTATTCTAACAGACTGTTGTCGAGCTTTACCAGCAAAGCTCATGATGTCATAATTTATTGGTGCATTTTAATTATACAACATAGTAAGGTTGGATATAATGCAAACATACATGCGTACATCACTTGGTAATTTCCCTCGGCAACCCACCCTGCTCCCCTACTCCTCCCCCGAGTACACATTAGTGAGACTGGTACTGACATATATGGACATAGCATTACTTGAACTGTTTCCTTCATCAAGCCTCTTGTTTCCCCTTCCTAGTGCCCTTTCAATATTCTACTGATATGTAAGTAATCTAAAAGGTACCGTAAGAGGTATAAAATTTTTTTTCAAAAGTCTCTTCAGATATGTCATCTTAATGAATGATTAAATTTTCATGATACTCTTATATGAGGGTTAGTGTGGACAAAGTGATTAAAAGAGACAGTACATTTTAGCAGAAAGGTCACTATACTGTGAGGGACAGCCAAGCTGTCCCTTATCACATGATCCTGGGGGAAAAATTAAGTAATCTTTCTAGGTCTTAGTTTTCTTATCTTTAAAATTATGGGGTCAGATTAGGTGATCATTAAAATTTCTGTCAGTTCCATCAGCCGCAGTACTGCCTTTATTACCTCTAAAAACTAGACTAAATTATCTTGGAACTGAAATAGAATATTTGTAGCAAGAAAGAACAAGTGGAAAACTCATAGGTTCTCCTTATTTTACACATTGGATAAAGTGATTTTTTTTTAATTCAAAGGTAAAGTGCTTTCATTGTTCTTGTAATGATTTTCTTTGATAATAGCATGGCTCTCAGCTCAAAAGAAATATCTTCATGGAGGCCTTCCCTGGTCATCAGAAGAAAAGTAGCACCCTCCCTGCACTCTCCAGTCCACTGCCATGCTTTATTCCCCCATAGCCCTTTCCATTATCTCAGATTCTTTGCTTTTATGTGAATATGTTCATTAGCTGTCTTTCTCTGCTAGAACCTAAACTGGAAGAGTATGGAGACCATTACTATCTTCGTTACTATAGTTTTCTACTTTCTAGAGGAGCATTCGAGCTGAGTATAAGCACAAAATAAGCATGGGATGAATAAGAAAATGAAGTATGCCAGGTATTTTAGAACTAATAATAGAACCATATATTTCTCTGATATCTTACAATATTAAAAAGTGATTCTGTAGCTGGATGTGGTGGCGCACGCTTGTAATCCCAGCATTTGGGAGGCTGGGACCAGAGGATCCGGGTTCGCGGCCAGCCTCAGCTGCTTAGTGAGGCCCTCCACAACTTAGTGAGACCCTGTTTCAAAATAAAGAATAAAAAATAGGACTAGGGGTGTAGCTCGGAGGTAGAATGCCCCTGGGTTCCATCCCCAGTACTGAAAAAAAAAAAAAAGATTCTGTATATATTATTTAACAGAATCTATTGAATATAGTTATCACAATCCCCAGATAACTGTGGATGAGAAAACACACAATTTGAATATCCTGAATTCAGGACCTCTAATGATCTCTTGCCTTGATATTTACTGTTCTGGATATAGAATCAATTTTATATATAGTGTAGAGTCTGGTTACATCAATATTTTCAGTTGGAAATATCTCTAATCAAGCCATAAGTGGGCTAACATTTAATCTTTGGAAATAGTAAATAATTACTGGGTCAATTAATACATTAACAAGTTGTTCTGTGTTGCCCACTTTTTGATTAAATCATACATGTTAGTAACAGCTCAAGAACATCTTAGCATGGGAAAAAAAATCTTCATTTCACTCAGCACCCACTATTTCAATAAATGTGCTTTGCTATCTCTGTTCATTAACTGCTATGTCCCTGAGATTAACCTTTCCTGTTTGCTTGTTCCTGAACTTAGAGCATCCTAAATTACTCAAAGCCACTTTGATGGCTTTAATTTATGAGAACACCGTCACAGATTCATCTTTTAAATCCTAAAAATGATTATTCCTGCACAACAGTTGCTCTCTTTTTAATCTTAGCTGATAAGTCTGATTAAACACATCCAAAGGCTGATTACCCCCACTGCGGTTAATGTCAGTGTCGCTACTAACTACTTATTTCACAGCAGGAATTGCCTTCAAGAGCCCATTTACATTATTACCCAGAATTGATTTATACTGTTATTTCCTATTGATCACATAGGAAAAAGAAGGTATAGACAGTGTCCTCTGAAAGTCAGCTAAGATGACAAATAATGAAAGCAAAGCACAGCCATTATTCTACATGTAGCCAGTAATACAATACAAACACTAGTTGCTTTCAAAACATAGACATTTTTAAAAAGACACTTTGTGTTACAATAATTTAATTTTTTATGACAAAGCCATATAAAGATGGAATATACATTTTAACAATGGAGGGGGAGAGAGGGAATATGAATAAAGTGTAGGATACACGTGTGGCAGGTGGACAGTTAAGCAAATTTTGTTCCTGTGCTTCCTTATACTGCTAGAATCTTTGAGCAAGAAACATGTTTGGAGACAAGGTAACAGATGCTGAAAGTAGCATAAGTGTTAATTCTGCAAGTTTCTGGAATCAGAAATCACTCCTACCTGGAGTGCCTTATTGGTTGGTTGCCTACAGTTGTACCTCATGACAAAGTAGAGGAGGTGACAAAAACAATGTCAACTCTCGTGGGGTACTATTTCAGATGCTAAGAATCTCAGGGGTGAATGAGACTGATATGACTTCTTCTTCCCTAAAATGATTTTCTGTTTGAGAAGACAGAAAAAAATAGAAAACAAATATAGACATTATTACTAAGGAGGAAAATATGACAAAGGAGAAGAAGGGTATGCTAGAGCTCTCAAAGAAAGCCGTGGTCTATAACTCAACAGGAAGCCTGTGCTGTGTATCCCAAAGAGTAGGGAGGCCTGGGATTGCACCTCAGGACTCCACTGCTCTCTAGGACCACAGTTCTAATTCTCAAGCACACATCACAGTTACTTGGAGAACCTGTTAGAGCACAGAGCTTCTGATTTAGTCCATCTGGGGTGGGGCATGGCAATTCTTATCTGTAACAAATGCTATGTCAGGGAACAATTTTGAGACCTGCTGCTCTGGATTTTATAATCTCTCTGCCCTTCTTACTTCCACATTCATTCTGGGGATCAGGAAGAGGATACAGTATTTGAAACTGCTTAACATAAATGAATGGGATGGTAATTACCAAGAAATGGATTCAAATAGGAACTAAATTTCCAATGTTCTTAAGGAAAATGAGCTAATCATAGTGGATTTTAGGAGAAACAATCCCATTTTCCCCTTCTGGAAGAAAAATGATTTTATGTCCTTCAAAAGCTATTTTTCTCTTTATGTAGTGTGAGTCATTTAATTATGAAAGGGGCTCATGAGAGCCCTCAGGTCTCCATCAGAGCCAGGAAGAGTCACACTCTGAGCAGCCTGCCTACTCCACTGCTGACACAATCAGACACCTGCTGGGAGAACCCATGAGAGCCAAAATCAGGTCACCCTTTCCAGAGGCCTGACTCAGAACCATCTTGTGAGTTACCTACTCTGGAAACTGAATTTCCTCAGGCCAGCAAGCTCCCTGTCAACACATTAGCTAACACCACCGGAGAAAGCAAGAAATAAAGATTTATTGCCTAATATTCTAGTGTTTTAAACTAACTCTCCCTTCAGAGACTCGACACATTCACTTCCCAGTTATGGTTCTATTGAGAATTTTTTTTAAGTTTCTTTTTTCAAGGTGGGCTAATTATTTGAAATATTTGAAAGGTTTCAGATCATCCACCCAAGGTGATATTTTGAAGTTAACAAGTAAGAACTGTCCCAAGCAATAGATAGCTGGTACAGTAGGACTGTTTTTTCAATTGTAATCTGAGTAAACCACATACATTTAATGAAATTCAATAAATATTTAACCTCTCTGAATCTCACCTCCCTCTTTTATAAGAAGTAAACATTTCTATAGATCAGAAGTTGGCAAACTTTTTCTATAATAAGACAGTAAATTTTTCAGGCATTATGGCCATGTAATCGTTGTAGCAATTACTCAATTAGGTCACATGGAAGTGATTGTAGACAATAGATAAACAAATGTGCATGACTGTATGCTAATAATAACTATTTGCAAAAATAGATGGCAGGTGTGGCCAGTAATTGCCACTGACTGTCTTCCTAGTGCAGGTATTCTTAGCCACTGCCATGCCTCTAATGTGGATGTAGTTTGTCATTGGGAGCAAAAGATTTAACCTATTTCTGAATTCCTCTTTGTGTTGAAAGAAAATATTACTTGTCACGTCACTTCCTCATAGGAATTTCAAAAGGACTGATGAGCTAGTGTTTCAAAGTACTATGATTTCTTGATGAAGGTCACAAGAGAAGTGCTAATTATTATCAACAGTACCTTTTAAGCTACTATCATCTGATTATTATTGCACCTGGGAATAGAACAAGGATTCTGATTCCTATCACTCATTCAAACATATTATGTTATAATCTCTCACCCTAGAGTTTCCCTTCAAATGATTAATGAAAAACTGCAAGTTGGATGCTAATATTACCTTTTGATGCCTTTGAAAGTTTAAATAGAAGCAATAAAATAAACAGATTTCACCATTTTTATATACCCAGATGTAATATATTTTCCATTTGTATGATTATTCAGCCCCCAAGCCCAAAAATGGAGTATTCTAAAGAAAGAGACATGATGATCTATATGAAAATCAAAGATAGTAAAAATTAAAGTCTTTGATTTTTCTTCTTTAGGAGAAGCTCCATTAAGAGTAATTTTTAAGGCGACTTTGGAACTGGATTTATATTAAAATATGATTGAAAATATACCAGATAGATAATTGGCTATACTTTCATAAGTTCTTGGGGATATTGGCCTAACTTTTACCTCCTACTCACCACCAAATATCAACCAGCTTTCCACTTTTAACAATTAATGCGCTGACAGATATTCCTCTAAACTTGTCATATACAAGGAACTCTGTGAGAAAGGCAAGAAATTTGCATATGGAATAAAAGCATGTGAAAAGTGTTCTTAGTGTGTTAGCACTCAGTATTTTGGAGTTTAAAGAAGAAAGAAGTCACTTTTAGCTGAGGTGAAAAGAGAAGTTTTGTTTCACAGTTGAAGTGATATTTGCGCTAAGTCTGAAGATAGAAGGGATCAATGAAAGAGGCTCCTAGATAACCCTAAATATAGATCCCATATACGGGCATATCACTGTGGGAAATTCATATCATACAATGGTGCTAAGTAGCTCAAGATATGGCAGTAAGTCATGAAATCCAAAGATAATCAGGCTAATGAGTCTGTGTTGAAGGAAAAACACACTGGAGGATTTTGAAAAGATTCAAGTTTTCATTCCTTCATTCAACAAATACCCTTCAAGCCTCTATTATGTGTAATTTTACAAATTGTATGCATACATCAATAAAGGAAAAAAAAAGTACCCCCCAAAAGTTTGTGCCTTTATTCTGTTAAAGGGAGTCAGGTTAAAAAAAAAGAAATGAATAAATAATATATTTGAAGGTTACATGCTACGGATAAGCAATTAAAAATAAAGCACAGAAACAGTTATATATAGGTTGGTTGAGGTGACACCTGAGGTTACATTTGAACAAGGGTTGGAAGCAGTTTAGGGAAAAGGCCATGTAGGTATCTAGAAGAAGAGAATTCTAGGCAGAGGGAATGCCAGTACAGAGACAAAGGGGTCAGTGAAGCTCATCTGTGTGAGTGAAACAGAGTTTAGAAGTTGATGCCATAGAAAGAGATCACATGACATAGAGCCTTGTAGACAGTTGTAAAGACTCTGGATTTTGGTACACTAACCATAAAGATTCTGTAGACTATATTGCAGGAGGAAAGTGTGAAGAGTAGAGGCAACAGTAACAAAGCTATGCTCCAGGTGAAAAGGTCCTGAAGTAATTCATTCATTTGATTCTTCATTCATTCATATTAGTTCAGCACATATTTAGGAGACAATATACTAGACTTTGACACTGGAACTGTGACTGAGATAGGTAATTCTCTCTTACATGAAGTTAATCACCACTCTGGTGGAATGATGATAGCATTAAATAGAAGCATCCCATATGTTGACAAACTTCTAAAAAGTATAGAAATGGAAACTTTACTATGGATCTAAACTATTCCTAATATTGTAAAAGAGAAGATCACCCAAAGATTCAAGTACATGAACAGCCCTTTTCCCATTTCCTAAATTACTTCTTTAGCAATAGATTTAAGTGAAATACTGCTAATATTCTTGACATTAAAGATTTCTTCTGAGAAAAATTATTAGATATTTTTGCATGAAAAGAAATCATTCAAAATATAAACTGAAATACTGGGGCTATCATTCCACCAATCATGATGAATCTTAGAATATAGACTACAAGTATAATTAATCCAGATATAACCATTTATAAATAGATTAATTTAGAAAACATGAAAGTAGAGACCAGTACAAAATGACCAAGTTTATTTGCAATAGAGATAACAGCATCATCCAAACAAATTGCTAATGCTGAAGACACTACCACTTGTGGTTGGATGACTAGCTTTAGTATCCCTAAAATGATAAGCCCACTATCTCAAGGACAGATAAGCACTAGTCTCTGCTGTCAAACTGTCATAGAATTATTAAATATGGAAGGGAAAAATGACCCAAACAGTGTGTAATGAGCTTCCTTTTCATCCTCTCACTACAAAAGCACATCTGTGGATTGTTAATGACTCTGAAATGGATGAACCAAATTGATGAGAAAGAAAACATCTCTCAGGGATATGAAAAAGGAAAATGAACACACAGTGTTTATAAAACATAATTTAAAATATAAGGGCTTGTGAAAGTACTGAGAAATACTATAAAGTGGCACACAAATGTAAGCTATTATTACTCATTTTCATATTTCTTTCCTTTGTGCTTTTAATATCAAGCATCCATCTTTTTAAATATACAGAAATAACAAGACCTCATCATAAATAGTCCATGTTTGTGACTTTTATGAGGTGGAACTGCCTCATATGTCTGATAATTTCCATTTTGTCGGATAATTTCTTACTAAATATGCCTTGTGGGCTGCATGTAGTGACTTCAGTATGTATCAGGCTCTTAGTATCTCAGCTTACATGGATTCTGTGCAGTCCTATAGACTGACTTTCCATGTTTTGAGTTCTAGTCCCACAAAGACTCACTTGCCCCAGGATACCCATGAAAGCCACAACATGGATCAAAGATACAACTCAATTGTGGGAATTTCCCAAACACAAGTATTAGATTATTGATCTTTATACCTCAGTACATGGTGCTATGCAAATCTTCAATAACTCTAAAATAAAATCAGTGACATTCAAAGGAAGTAGAATCACTTATTTGGAGGGATGCCAAACAGCAGTGGGCACAATAAAAGATTTTCACATTGGCAACCCATATACTAGAGCTATCACCTGCCTTCAGAATCTCAGAATTGGAGAATTTTGATTTGTGTCTTAATACATAAGAAAGTATTGAATTAACTGGGGACTTGGCTTATTACTTGGTTTAAGGATAGACACAAAGTCTGAAAATAGTCAATAATCTGTCCATTCTCATGGTACTATAGGTAAGCTATATCAAAAAGGTAGTACAGTAAATTAAAAGTTAGTGTGGTAAACAGGAAAAAGGACATTGAGGCCATACAATCCTGGAGAGGAAAATCACCTTAATATGCAGATCCTGAGCTCTGACTCAGGGAAGAATTATGTTCTAAACACAAGGGTACACACAGGATTTTATCTGACAAACATATATTCCAAGTAGGAGTGAGGGGCCATTTGGCACATGATTTGACTCTTTTTTGTTAGTGCTTTTAACCTTGTGTGAAAGAGAAATAATTAAAGGAAAAAATAAATAAGCCAGGCATGGTGGTGGATGCTTGTAATCCCAGTACTTGGGAGGCTGAGACAGGAGGATCGCAGTTTTGTGGCCAGCCTCAACTACTTAGTGAGGCCCTCCACAATTCAGTGAGACCCTGTTTCAAAATGAAGAATAAAAAATAGGGCTGGGGATGTAGCTCAGAGGTAGAATGTCCATGGGTTCAATCCCCAGTACCACACACACACACATACACACACACAAAAAATTAATAGAATCTACGTAGTTGACATATTTCACTAGCAACCCACTATGAGCAATATAGAATGTAGTATTATAACATTTATAATAAAAAGTGTGTTTTAATATATTACTCTTTACTAAAGATCCTCAGATTTAAACATAGTGTGGTATTTTCTAAAGATTACTTTATAATTCTCCACTCACACATATCCATAGAAAATTCATTCTTACACAATCTATCAATACAAAATTCAATTAGTATCCTACAAATTCTGCTATAATTTTTAGTCATGTTTTCTCTGCTGCTAAGAAAAATATACAAAACAAAACCAGCTTCTCTTTTACATGAAATGTATTCACTGATCTGAGCAGCATCATAGGAAGCAGGTGATAGTATGATCAATAAATTTGTATTTCAATTTCTGGGTCAGTGCACACCTTAATGGGGCAATGAAACACACAGTCTCCATCCTCAGGTCCTGAAGATTATGTGATTTAAAAAAGCTATACCTTTAGCCATATTCTTTCTTACTATTTTTATTCCACACTACTCCACCTGGGTTGGCTAATCGACTAAGCAACAAGGTCAATCAAATGCAATGCTTTTCCCTATTCAAATATAATGGAAATTTTGTCCATGCCACACTCAAAGAGCAAATACATCCCCACACTGACAGCCACATTCCATTGGCTTTTCCTAAAAGCAAAGTGTGACAGATGCCTTGGCTATAATTGCCAATCAGCCTTTACATGGCAGCTGAAAACACAATACATCACTTTGATCTCCTCCATTCTAAACACATCCACAATCAAGAAACCTGAACAAGGAATAAGAAATTGGCATCATTTTCAGAAGCTATTGCTTGTAGCACTTGAAAACTGTAATGTATATTTTGCTCATATTTTTATTTCCCCATTTGAGAGACATTCTGTTAAAGACCTGAACAAAAAATCACCTACAGTTAAATACATGCACACAAAATCTGAATGCAAGTGCGTTCCAACTGTGCATTTGAAGAATAAGACGAGGTAAGAGTTTTTATCTGGTTTTAAAACAGTGTTAAAGAAATTTCTACTCACATTTTGCAGGCAGGTCATAGCCACATGTGATTTTTGCGTGTCCAGTCTCACAGCCATTCAGGGTACGACATTCAGCTAGCAAACAAGGACCAGCTGCTCTGTGAATACAGCCATCCACTAGGGGAGAAAGAAGAAAGTTAGTCTGTATTTGTCCTTTGGGAAATAAATGTAAAACTTGAGATGGATAGAGAAAAGAAACTCTGTTCCTTCTGGAAACCCATAACTCCATGGAAGAAAACTCCTGGAGCCACAGGATGTGCTCACACTGCATCTCTCTCTCTCTCTCTCTCTCTCTCTCTCTCTCTCTCTCTCTCTCTGGGTGTGGGTGTGGGTGTGTGTATGTGTGGTTTATGTGTTGAGCAGACGTTGAAGAATGATAGAAGTGGTGTGCTGGTAAATGCTAAGTTCTCTAGGGCATGGGAGTCCCTGACACATAGCATTTTCCAATTTGACTGGTGTAAATGCGCCCATCACATCCAATTTCTCGTTATCGACTCACTGTTCCTGAACACAGGATTTAGAAGAAACACTAACAATTCTCTCTCCGAAAATGTCAAGTGTTGTCTCCAACACACCACAAGTTTTAGAGTAAAAGAGGTCAAGAGAAAAGAAAGGCACTCTGGAACATTTGTATTCATTTCCAATGTAAGATGGTAAAATTAAAGTTACCTAAAGAAGAATTAAACCTCTGAGCCAACTACTCCACAAAAGCATGCTATAAGCAGGACATTCCTGTGGAGTGTCTGACTGGTTGTTTGATGATGCACATGAGCAGATTAGGTCTTAAATACACAGCAAAACCACCCTTAACTCTCATGGCCCCAGTCACACGGTACCTGAGTGGGCTAAAATAGAACTCTGTAGCTGTTCTTACTTTGCTAAACGAGCAACTTTCAGCCCTTGACCAGCCTCAGGTATTATTATTTAGGCATCCTTCATATCCAGCCTTTACCGTGAGAATTGCTTTTTCAGAATGTAAGTCTAATGTCTCTGGAAATTAGAATCTTCTGTGTCTGAATTGGCGTAAGTGCACAGGTAGAGGACTACAGCTCCATATACATGCATACTAGGACATTTGAGAACGTGGGTGTTCAATTATTGCTAAATAGGTCCCAAGGACAGAAAGGAAATGTATGGTTGCAAGCCAAGGGGGAAGCAACAGAGAGAGACCAATGGTACTCTGGAATGTAAAACAGACCAGGTGTAGAGGTCTCAACAATCCCCCCCAACCCCCAACACACACATATGCCAGGTGGCTTCTGCTGCCACTGACTACCATGGAGGCATCACTTTTGGCTGAACAAGTTTCCCAGAGAAACAGGCTTATCTGGGCTGTACTATATCACTACTTACTTACTTATATATGTGTAAAATTTGAGAATGAACTTGGACTTCAAACACCTTCACATCAAAATGAATTCACTCCATACCATACTAGACTACATAATCTGGGTCGAAATTCAGACTCTACTCTTTACAAGCCATGTGCCACTTCAAACTTCAGTTTCCTTGTAAAGGAGTGTCAGCAAAGGGAGTACCTCACATATTGAATGTGGAATTCAAACAGTTTTGTGCACAGGCGTGTTATATGCTGCACTGATGACGGTTATCATAAATACCATAACATGAAATTTTAAAACAACTCCTTTCCTTATTTGAAAATGATGAATAAAGAGAAGCAAGAAAAATACAAAAAAAACCCCATTATTTTCTCTACTCCCCAGAGAACTCTTCAATATGCTGAGGCTTATTCTCTCACTGTTTATACACATGTACTCTCAAGTACAATTTTTCTTATAAAAGAAAAGACCAAAAAATTGGCTCAAAATTTGATCAATTTTTCTTGTACAAGAAATGATCACAAAATTTACTTGGATTCTTTCAACTACTAATTTTATTTTCTTGAATTTAGTATATGAAGTTATTAACATAACCGCAAAAGATATATGTAAAATAATGACAGTTGTCTATAATAAACAGTGGAAACTTGGAACTAAAATGTCCATCTATAAGTTTACTATATAAATGAAAGTCCTTCCATGCCATATATTATAATACATCTATTAAAAAGAATAGACAACTGTATAGATAAACAGAATCCTAAACAAAAACATCTAAGTGAAAATGACAGGTTTAGAAAAATTTGAATATGGCTACAATTTTGTTTAAAGTTATGTACACATATTTAGATACTTGTACATATATGTATGTATGTACTGGAAAGATATATGTAATCATGGAACTGGAAACTGAGGGAGAGACTATTAGGAAAATTTTTATTTCATAATTCCTCTATGTTTGAACTATTTTTTTTAAACATGAGAGATTCAAGAAAAGTGTTTTAAAGTGAACAGTTTTTCTTGGCAAGGAGATAGTTATTTAGTTTGAAATGGACAACTAAAATAGGATTTGCTAGTGTACTTAATCATATGTTGTCAAATATTGTCTATACTGTTTAGATTGTAGCCTAATATAGTTTGCAGGTATCTAATTCTTAAATCTTCGTGGTCATGCCAGTATTCCTGACTGCATTAGAGTAATGAAAGCCTAGCTGAAGAGCTACTTAATAATAATGACTACAGCCTAAATGTATTGAATGTCTATGTGCCAGGCACTATACCATGGGAAACCTTATAAGGTAGATTCTAATTTTATCATCTCCATTTTATGAGAGCTTAGAAGAATTTAGTAACTTGTCTAAATTCTCCAAAAAATTGGCAGTGTGACTCACAACCCCAGGTCTGTGTGATACAGCAGCTATGCTCTTACCCATAATTCCCTGCCTTCAGGTCTCAGATCTAGGCAGTCTTACTTGAATTCCTACGTGTGACATATTGAACCACTATATTACATTCATCATTTCCATTAATTATTTCTATGATTTATAGCATGCATACAATCAAATGCACAGATATTAAGTATACAGGGTTTTTTTGTTTTGTTTTGGTTTGGTTTGGTTTGGTTTTTGCCTTACTGGGGATTGAACCAAGAAACACTCCCACCCCTATTTTTTTTTTAATTTTTGAAACAGGGTCTCACTATGCTGTGGAGGGTCTCACTAAGTAGCTGAGGATGGCCAAAAACCTGTGATCCTCCTGTCTTAGCCTCCTAAGTACTGGGATTATAAGTGTACGCCACCACACCTGGCTAAGTATGCAGAGTTTTGATGTTTGAAAATTGAATAGCCATGTAACCATGGTGCCAATAAAGATACAAAATACTTCCATCAACCCAAAAGTTTCTCTTATGCGCTTTCCATCCAAATTCTCTCTCCCACTCATTTTTATTTTGATTATTACAACTAACTTTTAGCTATTATACAACTTCAAACTTCTGATTGAGGATCTAGTGTCTTTCACTCAGCATATTTTTGAAATTCATTGGTGTTGCATGTATTAGGATATTGTTCTTTTTATTCCTAAGTAATATTGCACTGTTGAATATACTATAGTTTCTTTATCCATCTGTGAATGGACATATGATTGTGTTTAGTATTTAGTTATTATGAATAAACCTGAACACTGTATAAGTCCTTTTGTGGCCATATGATTACATTTCCTTGGAAAAGCACCTATGAATGAAATTTCTGGGTAGGTACTGTATGTGTTTTTCCCTACAAACAACTGATATATGGTTTTCCAAAGTGATTACACAGTTTATACATACTCCCAGCAATGTAGTATAAATTTAGGCATTCCTTTGGTATTGTCAGCCTTTTTAATTTTAGGAATTCTAATGGCTATAAAGGTACATTCAATTTCTATTTCTCTGGTAATTACTGAGATTAAGAAACTTGTCAAGTGCTTATTGGTCAGTTGTCTCCTCTTGGAAATGTCCATTCATGTTTTTGCTAGCTTTTTATTGTCTTTTTACTACTGAGCTGTGTTAAATCTACTGTTAAGCCGGGCATGGTGGCGCACGCTTGTAATCCCAGCATTCGGGAGGCTGAGATCGGAGGATCCGGGTTCGCGGCCAGCCTCAGCTACCTAGTGAGGCACTCCGCAACTTAGTGAGACTCGGTTTCAAAATAAAGAATAAAAAATAGGGCTGGGGGTATAGCTTGGAGGTAGAATGCCCTGGAGTTCAATCCCCAGTACTGAAAAAAAAAATCTATCGTTAATTATACCCATTTTTCTTAATTTTAGACCTTTACTCAGTTCTGGAAATTTCCATTTGACTTTTTTCTTATTTCAAATCACTTCTGAAACCTCCCAAACCCTTACCAATATACGTATCTTGTGTACATTCCCTAACAGATTATACATGGTGATTTTAAAATCTGCACCTGGCAATTTCAATATCCAGGTCAGCTATGAGTCTCTTTATATTGACTGGTGGACACATTTTCTTGTTTCTTTGTCTAGTAATTGCTGATGGTATATTATAAACTATGGATAACGTTTTTTACAAGCTTTCAATTCTATTATCTTCCTCCACACAGTGCTGAAGTTTGTTCTAGCAGGCAGATGAATTATTATCAGGTAACATGGAGGCTTTCTTAGAGTGGGGCTATTTCAGTTTTTTCTTTGGTTCTAGAGAAAATCTCTTAGTTCTAGGTAATTTTCTTTACACCTAAAGCATAGTCCTTCTGGAGTTTTAATGGAAAACTTAAGGTGTTAGCCAAGCCTCTCTAAAAGGAACTAAAATTCCAAACTCTATACACTTGAAGTGGGTAACTGCTGAATTCACTGCTCAGTTCTTTCAGCATTCTAATTTTTGTTTTCTTCCTGGGATTCTTGGAGTCTTTCCCTGAACATGCACAGTTCAAGGTTCAGGTAAGGATTAAAGAGTTATTTATTTGTAGATTTGGAACTCCTCTGTCTATGACTCTCTCTTTCTAAGGTCCGCTCCTCAATTCATACTTACTCTGATAACCCTGAACTCAGTCCTATGATTCTTCATGTCAATAAAACTATTGTGTTTCTATTTGAGTCCTGTTAGTCATTTGACATATGGAAAAGGGACTCCTCAAGGTCAAAGCCGCATGATCTCTTAAATGGGATTCTCAGGCAGTCTGGTTTCCTACTTTTAAAGATTGAATCTTTAGTTTCATCCTGCTTTTAGTTGTTCCCTAGTGTCAATAACATTTTCTATCATTGCTGACATTATATGAAAAATTTATACTTACTATTGGAAGGTAGGTGATTCTGATACAAGCTACTTCTGTCACTATCAGAAGATGAAACTATATACCATATCTTTGATAAGTTAAAACATGATCTCATGTATTTCAGAGCTATATTTGTGCCCTCCAGGGGCATGAAAGATAAAAGGCAATGGTGATATCAACTGTATTGATTTTATACTTATATGTCTTTAAAATCAAAAAGAAAATATTCCTATAGGTACAAATTCAATTTGAGTTTTAAGTTCCCTAATCAATTATCAGTGTTTCTAGAGTTATTTTTCAGAAATTCAACTAATCACATTTACTTCTTTAAAGTAGTATTTGTGGGAAGGAGACAAGATGGCGTCTGAGTGAAACACATCTCCTTAGGCGCTGAGAGACCGAATCAAATCTGCCATAAAAAGAGCTTCTTAACGGAAGAAAAAAAAAATAAAAAAAGCGAAATTTGAACTACAACCAAAGAGACTGGGGTCTTTAGAGAGCCGACCAGGGAATGCAAATGAGCCCGACCGCACAGTGGCTCAGCACTGGGCCGTGAGCCCCGCGGCAGCCAGCCAGACGCTGGGGTTGGCTAACACCACTGCGGATCCAGCAACAAGACAGATGTGGAATAAGCTACTTCAGAAATCCACACCCTACCCAGGCAGTGGACCCCACACCTTCCACAGAGACCGGAACTCGTGGGACAACCAGACGACCAGTGTAAGCCCCGAGGAACCACCCCAGCGCACCTCTCATGCCACAGCTGAACAGCGAGCGACTGCACTGTAGAGCTTGAATTAAAACTGCCACAAATGCAGCTTCTTGACAGAAGGAAAGAGGAACAAAATGGCAGAAGAGAGAATGAGGCAATGAGAGCAGCTGAACAGAACCCAGGAAGAACAAGGGAGCCAGCACCGCGAACCGCGGCCACCATTTTGTGAGCCACCGTTTCCCCAGGCAGAACTTTGCCAGCTACTCTGACCATCATCGTCCTCATGTGCCCCCAGTGATCAGTGGTGGAGTAAGCAACTATGTTTACTAGCCAAAACAACAGTGAAGGAGAACACCTGGGAAAACCATCTTAAGCCTGCGCCGAGTACACCCAGCTCACCCCTCCCACCAGAACCAGAGCAGCAGGAATTTGTAAGTTGGATTGTACCCCCAGGGGCCCCTATACAAAGGATAGACTCAGTCACCTGCCCTTCTAGGGATTAGATAGGAACAGAAGTACGGGAAGAACTCAGTGCACATAGGGCATTTGAAAATGCCTGACATTTAGACTGCACTCCCGCCACCAACAAAGGCGGGGTGAGAGACGCAGACAGGCCCTGTGGAGAGCTCAGAGGCACAAGCTTGCAGCAGGAGAGGCACCAGGGGAACCCCCTGCCTGCACTGACAGAGCAAATAGAAATGCCAGAGACACACTCGAAAATTTAAGCTCTGTACTTACGAACTAGCAGGGTTTTTATATTTGTTTCTTGTTGTTGTTGTTTTTTAATTTTGTTTTGGGGGGGGTTGTTTGTCTTTCGCTTCTTTTTTGTTTTTGTTATTTTGTTTGTTTTTTGGTGTTATGTTTTATCTGTTTTTCTCTGTTTTCGTTTTGTATTGCCTTGATTTATTTATGTTTGTTTGGATGATTAGTTGCTTTGTTATTTCTTGCTTAGGTTGTTGAATCCCCTCCTGATCCCTTTTACAAGCTTCCCTCCCTCTCTCCCATCTATATTCTTCTCCTCAACACTTTTACTCCTCTCTTTTCTTTTTCCTTTTTTCCTGTCTCATATCAAGACCATCTCATACTACCACACTCAAAACTCTATATTGACTACCAGAATTCCCGACATACCCACTACCTCTAATCTTTACCATGTATCACCTGAACACACTCAACCTCCTATTCCACTGGACCATACCCTCTACTTTACTGTATACTTGAATTCATCACTGTGACTTCTCATCCAACCTTCACCACTGAACACAACCTGTCCCTGTATATACCAGCAGACACCTCTAAACCGCCACTGCAGAGATTGGATGAGAAAACCTGCAAGAGCAGCAAAGATATAAATTTAAGAACAGGGGAACCATGGGAAGGAAAAATAGCAAAGAAACAATGAGACACCACAACAGGTCAATAACAGATCTCACCAACGCAGAGTGGCAGAGAGTACCAGAAGAACAATTCAGATCTTTAATACTAGAAACAATACAGGATTTTCAGAAAGAATGTAGGGAGAGTTGGAAAGAAATAAAGGAACAAATAAAGAATGTGACGACATGAAAAGGAACCAAAGAGAAGCACTGAAGGAAGTGAAAGATGAAATAACTGAAATGAAGGCATCAATACAAACTATAAACAGTAGATTAGACCACATGTAAAATAGAATATCACTCTTAGAAGACGACCATTCCAAAAATGAATTGATAATACATAAATTAGAAAAAAAAAATTGACAGTATGAATTGGACATCGAAGAGATCTGAGCCAATTTTAAAAGAGCTAACCTAAGAATAATAGGCATAGAAGTGGGATTAGAAGTTGAAACTTATGGAATAAACAACTTTTCAAAGAAGTAATATCAGAGAATTTTCCAAATATAGAAAGAGAAGTTGGCACACACGTACAGGAAACATACAGAACTCCCTCAAGATAAGACAAAAGAACAGGTTCACCACACCACATAATAATTAAATTGACTAATGTAGAGGCTAAGGAGAGAATACTAAAGGCAACAAAAGTAAGAGGCCAAGTGACATTTAGAGGCAAACCAATTAAAATCACTCCATACCTCCCAAATCAAGTCATGAAAGCCAGGAGGGCCTGGAGTAACATATTCCAAACTCTGAAAGAGAATAACTTGGAGCCAAAATTCTCCTACCCAGCAAAATTCTCTCTCAAAATTGACGAGGAGGTAAAAACCTTCCATGACAAACAGAAACTGAAAGAATTCATGTCTTCCAAACCAACACTGGAGAAAATACTCAAAGAGATTAATTACAAAGAAGAACTAACAAGTATATGTCAGAACCAGAGAAACAATAATTTCCAGGAAGCAAACCACTAAGCAAAGAAGAACAAACACCACTGAAAACAGAAATTAAAACCCAAAATATTAGGAATTAAAAATCATCTCTCAATAATCACACTGAACATAAATGGTCTCAACTCCCCAATAAAAAGGCACAAGGTGGCAAAATGGATCAAAACCCAGAATCCATCTAAATGCTGCCTGCAAGAAACACACCTTACAAGCAAAGATGCCCACAAACTAAAGGTGAAGGGCTAGAGTAAGGTAATCCATGCCAATGGAACTCGAAGACAATCAGAGTAGCAACCAGATAAATTAGACTTCAAACCTAAACTTATCAGAAGAGACAAAGCAGATCATTTTTACTAGTAAAAGGAATAATCCAGCAAGAGGAAATAACAATTATCAACATCTATGCCCCAAACATAGGTGCAGCCACTTTCATAAAACAAACTCTGTATGATATAAAGACACACATAGATCCCAATACACTAATACTGGGAGACTTCAATACTCCTCTCACAGCTCTAGACCGATCTTCTAAACAAAAGGTCAGTAGAGATGCCTCAGACCTAAAGAATACCATAAATCAAATGGACTTATTAGACACATATAGACTCCTTCACCCAACTACAGCTGAATTCACATTTTTCTAAGCAACCCATGGAACCTTCTCCAAAATAGACCATATTGTGGGCCACAAAGTGAGCACTGGCGAATTAAAAAAATGTAACATAATTCCCTGCATCTTTTCAGACCACAATGGAGTGACACTAGAAATCAACTCTAAAAAGACCCAAAGTAACCATGTAAACACATGGAGACTGAACACCACATTGCTGAATGAGGATTGGGTCATAGAAGAAGTAAGGGGAGAAATTAAAAAATTCCTAGAAATCAATGAAAATGGAGATACAACATATCAAAACCTCTGGAATACTTTGAAGGCAGTACTAAGAGGAAAATTTATAGTACTGAGAAGAACAGAAAATCACCAAATAAATAGCCTAATGACACAACTCAAAACACTCAAAATCAAGAACAGTACAACCCCAAAGCTAGTAGAAGACAGGAAATTATGAGAATCAGGGCAGAAAGTAATGAAGTAGAGAATTAAAAAAAAATACAGAAAATCAACAAAACCAAAAGCTGGTTTCTTGAAAAAATAAACAAGATAGATAAACCATTGGCCAACCTAACCAAAAGAAAAAGAGAATCAACCCAAATTACCAAAATAAGAGATGAAAAAGGTGATATTACCACTGACAGTATGGAAATACAGAGGATCATGAGAAACTATTTTGAAAAACTATATTCCAACAAAATGGAAAAACTAGAAGACATTGACAAATTTCTAGACACATATAACCTTCCTAAATTGAGTCAAGAAGATACAGAAAACTTAAACTGACCAGTAGCAGTCAAAGAGATAGAAACAGCAATAAAGAGTTTACCATCAAACAAAAGCCCAGGGCCAGATGGTTTGCCAAGTGAATTTTATAAAACATTTATAGAAGAGCTAATCCCAATACTCCTCAAACTATTCTGTGAAATAGAAAGAAACGGGACTCTCTCAAACACATTCTATGAAGCCAACATCACATTAACACTGAAGACAAATAAAGACAGCTCAAGAAAGGAAAATTATAGGCCTATTTCATTGATGAACTTAGATGCAAAACTGCTAACCAAAATACTAGCAATGCACATTCAAAACCACATCAAGAAAATTATACACCATGACCAAGTCGGGTTCATCCCATGGATGCAAGACTGGTTCAACATATGAAAAATAATCCATGTAATTCACCATATAAACAGAATCAAGGACAAATATCACATGATCATCTCAATTGATGCTGAAAAAGCATTTGACAAGATCCAATACCCATTCATGGTAAAAGCACTTCAGAGAATCAGAATAGAAGGAACGTACCTCAATATCATAAAATCCATATACATTAGGCCCACAGCCAACATCATATTAAATGGAGAAAAACTGTAAGAGTTCCCACTAAAAACAGGAACAAGACAAGGATGTCCATTATCACCTCTTCTGTTCAATAGAGTACTTGAGACTCTAGCCAGAGCAATAAGGCAAGAGAAGGAAATCAAAGGGGTAAAAATAAGGAAAGAAGAACTAAAACTATCCCTTTTTGCAGATGACATGATACTATACTTAGAAGACTCAACAAACTCAACCAAAAAACTTATAGAACTGATCAGCCGGGCGTGGTGGCGCACACTTGTAATCCCAGCATTCGGGAGGCTGAGACCGGAGGATCCGGGTTCGCGGCCAGCCTCAGCTACCTAGTGAGGCACTCCGCAACTTAGCGAGACTCGGTTTCAAAATAAAGAATAAAAAATAGGGCTGGGGGTATAGCTCAGAGGTAGAATGCCTCTGAGTTCAATCCCCAGTACCGCAAAAAAAAAAAAAAAAAAAACTTATAGAACTGATCAACAAATTCAGCAAAGTGTCTGGATACAAAATCAATCTTAAAAAATCAGAAGCTTTCCTCTACACCAACCATAAAACCACTGAAAAAGAAATCCAGAAAACAATTCCACTCACAATAGTACCCAAAAAAATAAAATACTTAGGGATAAACCTAACCAAGGAGGTAAAAGACCTCTATAAGGAAAACTATAAAAAGTTGAAAAAAGAAATCGATGAAGACCTTAGAAGATGGAAACATCTTCCATGCTCTTGGATAGGCAGAATAAATATCATCAAAATGGCCATCCTCCCAAAAGTGATCTACAGATTCAATGCAATACCCATTAAATTACCAAAGTCACTCCTCACAGACATAGAAAAGTTAGTCCTTACATTCATTTGGAACAATAAAAAGCCCAGGATAGCCAAAGTAGTTCTCAGCAACAAGAACCATGCAGGAGCCATCACAATACCTGACTTCAAACCCTACTACAAAGCCACAGTAATAAAAACAGCATGGTATTGGCACAAAAACAGACACACAGACAAATGGGGCAGAATAGAAGACTCAGAAACAGACCCACGTGCTTACAGTCAATTGATTTTTGACAAAGAAGCCAAAAATATACACTGGAAAAAAAGATAGCCTCTTTAACAAATGGTGTTGGCAAAACTGGTTAACCATATGCAGGAAAATAGAAATAAACCCCCCTTTCTCATCCTGCACAAGAATCAACTGAAGGAGGATCAAAGACCTGGAAGTCAGGCCAGAGAACTTACAGCTTCTTGAAGAGGGCATAGGACCAACACTTCAACACATAGGTACAGGTAAAAGCTTTCTCAACAAGACCCCAAAAGCACAAGCAACTCAAAGGAAGATCAATACATGGGAATGCATTACACTGAAGAGCTTCTGTGCAGCAAAGGAAACTATCATGAACCTCAACAGACAGTCCACTAAGTGGGAGAAAATTTTTGCCAGCTACTCTTCTGATAGAGGTCTAATATCAAGGATATACAAAGAACTCAAGAAAGTCACAGCTAAGAAAGCAAATAACCTAATTTAAAAAAAAATGGGCAAAGGATCTAAATAGATACTTCACAAAAGAAGAAATACAAATGGCCAATAAATGTATGAAGAAATGTTCCACATCATTGGCAATCAGAGAGATGCAAATCAAAACTACCTTGAGATTTCACCTAACCCCAATCAGAATAGCAATCATCAAGAACACAAACAACAACAAATGCTGGCGAGGGTGTGGAGAACTGGGAACCCTAATACATTGTTGGTGGGATTGCAGATTAGTGCAACCACTTTGGAAAACAGTATGGAGGATCCTCAGACTAATGGGAATGAACCTACCATATGATCCAGCAATACCACTTCTGGGTATCTACCCAAAAGAATGGAAACCAAACTATCAGACCAACGTATGTGTACCTATGTTTATAGCCACACAATTCACAATTGCCAAACTATGGAAACAGCCAAAATGTCCATCAACAGATGAATGGATTACAAAACTATGGGATATGTACACAATGGAATTTTACTCAGCCATAAAGAAGAACAAAATCATGTTATTTGCTGGGAAATGGATGCAACTGGAAAACATGTTAAGTGAGATTAGCCAGTCACAAAGAGTAAAAAACATATGTTCTCCCTAATATGCGGATGCTAGGGAGAAGAGGGGGCATAAGAGGGTCTCCAGATGAAAAAGGAGAGACCTTTGATAAGCAAAGAAGTTAACTTAACCTAAGGGGATGGATGGGGGTTGGGAGGGACATCCTAATGCACAGGATGTACTTACACAATTATATGAAGATCAGTCACTAAACTGAACTTGAGAAGGAGGGAAGGCGAGGGAGTGGGGTGGGAATTAGGAAAGGAGTTAAATGAGAAATGTGTGCATATATGTCTTTATCAGCTTGTACCTAACAAAGATGTATGTTTACAATGCACCAATTTTATACAAAAAATAAAAATAAATAAATAAAGTAGTGTTTGCTATACCCTGTATCTTACATTATAAAACCCTCAATTCCAAATTGCAGTGCTTTCAATCCTTCACAATTGTGTTCCAACTCATACAGCCAACTGCATATCATACCGCTTGGTCTAGGCCTCTCTCTTCCCTAACTGTAACATGGCATTGTTCTCTAAGTATTCTCTACATAGGATATTGAGTAGCCTCTCCTCTTGTCCTTTCTTCCTAGCAAAGTCTGTCTCGTTTTTTAACTTCTAATGTTTTCTCCTTTAAAAAATATTTACAACTACCTTTAAACAATAATGTCTCATTTTGTTATAATATTCAGGTTTTTGCCCTTTATCATACATATAAATTGTTTAATAGCTATTATATGAACAGTAAAATCTGATGTGTATAAAGTTTTTCTCCTCTCTTAGTTTGTTATTCTTGACGGAACAGGAAGTGGATTATTCCCTTGTGTTCCTGGCTATCTTAATAACTGTCTCTTTATAAGTGCTTAATACAGTGCAATTCAACCCAATTCAACTTAAGAAGACAAGTAGTAGAGTTTTTTTGTTTTTTGTTTTTTAACAATCCTGAGGAAGGGATCAGTCAATCAGAAATCAAAAAGTAAAGTGGAATATGCAGCTACAATGTGACCACATATCTGGTGATGAGATTCTAACTCAAGACTTTATAACTCACCCACTTCTTTTCTTAGGTCTGGTACAATCCAGTAGAAACCCCTCTCTTCAGGTTTCGCTAAGGGTCAGGCCAAAAAGACAACAGGCTGGGGGGTGCAGGGATGGTGGTAAGATGTTGGTACAGTAGCATTTTTTCCATCTCCCCAAATAAGGCAAGTAGGGAAGTACTGGCAACTATGGCCAGTACTCAGACTGACACAGAATATCTAGACCTAATTACAACCAAAAAAAGAAAAGAAAAAGAAAAAGAAATCACAAGAGTCTAAAGGAGAAAGTTGAGCAAAATTTCTAGAGGAATAATAGGTATCCATGATTATTATAGTGAAGCAGGTCTTGTAAGAAAAAAAGACAACTGAGTTGCATATGTAAATATAATAACTATATATAGAATTTTTCAAAATTGCTGTGGCTAGGCTACTATGTGTTCACCAAAGTCCACTTAGATTTCTTCCTGGGCATGTAGCACTTCTGGCCACCCTTGTTGTATTTTTTTTGAGGGGGGAGGGGGGTCATGGAATTGAGTCCTTTCAAAGACTATGAATAAAAGTAATGGGACTACTTCTAGAAACATCTGGTCCTTAATATTTCTACACACAATTCTCCTGCTCAGGATCTGCCATTGTCTGCAGGCTGGATACAGAGACTCCAGTATAAGACACTAGCACTCAGGATGTAGTGCAGTAGTCAGGTACAAAGTGCCTTTAGTCCGTAAGTGACTAAGTGTGAAGCAGAGCTCCACACTCCAGACTGGACTGTGAGCCATATGATAGATAAACCTCCATTATGGAAAGCCTCCGAGATTATGGGATGTTTCTGTGACAGCAGTTTGTCTTGACTAATACATTCACTTCTGTTGTAAATGACAAATGGTAATTTTCATTCAGCATGATCGCTGCTATTTTTCAAACTTTTATGCAACACATTCAGATTTTACTACTGGAATGAACATATAAACTTAGCTAAGTTCATTCCCCTGGGTTTGTCTCAAGTCTTCAATCATACTAGAATCTGAAGACTCAGTGAATACTCACCAGTCTCTCCTACTCATTCAGATAGTTGTGTCTGTAATTAAACAAGACTAACAGAAGAAAAAGGCTGAAGATTTCCTAGAAACTACCAGTGACTTGGTAGGTTGATACTACAGTGAGCACTGAAGGCACTTTCAGAACTGCTCTTTGTCAGGGCTAGATGGCTCTAGCCATAGTGCCTTCTGAAGACCAGGCTTGCTGCTGAAACGACATGCCTGCAATTTACCATCCTGTCAATGCTGCCCACACACTTCAGGCAGATGGTTAACTAAGACAAGAACCTTGACTCCCAGACATTCCTCCAATTATTTGGCAAAGGCTAAATTCAGAGGATTTCATCCTATTAATTAGGGTGTGTTACTTAGGTTTCCTAAGATTATAGTCTAAAGAATTATTACATTGTATAAGGGTGGAGTGGAAAGACAGGTTTCAATTGTGCTTGGGGGAATTGATTTACATTTTGTCAATATTACCTTGTGTCACAGTGTTCGAGAATGTTATTATGGGACTGTCTTCTCCAGCTATTTAAACAGCCGAAATAAAGACAAGAGAAATGGGACATGAAACTATCTCAGTTTTAAAAATCTAATATGTATTTTACTCCATGAATTCCAATCTGCCTTTCTGGCATTCCTGAGGTAAAGTTCTGGATGTCATAAACAAATTGAACAAATTGATCCTGAGATCAGAAGAGAAAAACAAGCCACAAAGCATTGGACAGGAATTCATCAGATACCGTGGATCAGTGCATGGAGCTATTAAAAGAAACAAACCAAAAAAAAAAAAAAAATCAAGATTTCTAAGTAGGATTTTGAAAAAAATCTCAAAACACCATTTTGTGAAATTCAGTTACTTTAGAAATTGGTCCTATGAAGTCTCTTCTTTGTCTTAAGACAATGATAATTTTCTAAACACTTTTTAGAAAGGGAGATTTTGGAGTTCCTAGATTTGCATATAGTCATGTAATCTTCTATTATAAATAAAAGACAGTAACTTAATCTAAAAGCAGTCATACAAATCATATTAGCCTAAAAAATAAGAGACTTCTTTCATTGAATATACCTCTTAGAAGTCCAAGAGGATATAACAAGGTTCTTTTTAAATCAAATCAACATAAATTTATTAAACAATTATCTCACACAAAGTATTCTGTGAGGGAATCAAATAAATCAATAAAAATGGGCAACTAAACTGAATAAACACTTCTCAAAAGAAGAAATACAAATGGCCAATATATGAATGAAAAATGTTTAACATCATTAGCAATCATGGAAATGCAAATCAAAACTACTATATAAAAGTAATAAATATTATGGAGGATGTGGGGAAGTAGGAATTCTTATACACTGTTGGTGGGAATGTAAATTAGTACAATCACTATGGTGACCAGTATGGAGGTTCCTCAAAAGTAGGACTGGAACCACTAAATGACCCAACTATATCACTCCTTGGTTTCTTTCCAAAAGAATTAAAGAATACTAAGAGTGATAAATGCACATCCATGTTTATAGCAGCACGATTCACAATAGCCAAAGGATAGAACCAACCAAGGCATTTGTCAACAGATAAGTGGATAAAGAAAATGTGATACACACACACACACACACACACACACACACACACACAATGGAATTTTACTCAGCCATAAAGAACAAAATTGTGTCATTTCAGGAAAATGGACAGGATTAGAAAACATCATGCTAAGTGAGATCAATCAGTCTCAGAAAGTCAAGGGTCATATATTTTCTCTCATGTGTAGAAGTTAGAGAAGAAACTCCAACCCTAAATATGTAAAATCAGTATCCCCAGCAGCAACCCCCCAGAATACAAAGGTAATAAGCCCTACAGATGCTGTAGATGTACATTGCCAATAGAGAACTTTGAGAATCAGTCGTACACACTGTCTGATATTCTTGACAAAGCTCCAGAGAGTGGTGAGCGTTTGAGCTTGTGGTCAGTGGTGTGAGTATTCACCAGACACATGAAACTATGGGTCTTACCTCTTATAAATCAGAATGCCTCCTTTAAGTTTAGTCATAGCCCTGTTCTCATATTCCTCCACAAGTCCTAATCAAATATCTGCCCATAACACTTTGCATTTATAGCAGGCAATATTAACTGGAACTAGAACTAAATTCCAGGAGCAAGCAGGATTTTCATTAAACACTGCTCCACTCAATAGTTATGAAATGCCTTGGATGTGAGGAGGTCCTTGGTACATGATCTCCAAAGTAAAGACACAAGGAAATATCCACATAGGGAGTGAAAAACTATGTTCAAACTTTTATCGATATTTATAATTTTATTTAAAAAATAAGACATCTAAGATATAGAGCTACAGTGGTATTTGTATATAATCATAAGGATTCACATGCATTGCATATATAAAAATGCATACTAAAATTTTATACTGAGATTGACATACAATAAAAAAATTTGAAGTTAAGAAACTTGGTGATTAAAATGGTTCTCTGATCAAACTGTCAGCCTTTTTCTCTCAGAAGAAAAAGACTGCATCTACATAATGGGTATATAACACTAGTGCTTACTTTGTGGGTTCTTATGAGACATGAATAATGTTTGTATAATACTTAGTTTACACAGTGCCTGGATAAATGCTCACAGAATCTTAATATGGCAGATATTTTGTAAAAAAAAAAATGTAGCAGTTATTTCTTTACTTTAACCTATGCTCTTAGTAATATAACTCCTCCCATCAAGAGATGGAATAAATCCATGCCCCAGTCCCTTGAATCTAGGCTGATCTTGTAACTTGCTGTGGCCAAGAGAAAAAGGCAGAAGTGACTGTGTGCGAGTTCTATGTCCAAACCTCAAGAGACTTTCACACTTCTGCTTACTCTCTTGGATCTCTCTGCTCAGCAACCATGTGAACAAACCCGGGTCAGCCTGCTGAAGGATAAGAGACCATGTGGAAGAGAGATAAGCTCCCCCAGCTGGGACCATCCTAGATGAGCTAAGCACTTAGCCTTCCTGGAAACTGACCAGACACATGAGTGAGCCCAGCAAGAGGAAAATTGTTTAGCTCTATGATGAATTCATAGAACTGTGAGTTAAATAAATAGTTGCTATTAGAAACCACTAACTTAGGAAGTGTTTTTTAAATTTAAATATATGTAATCAACATCCTCCACCTTCTCCTCTTCATCACCATCATCACCATCACCATCATCAGAAAAGATACAAAGAAATAATCAGTCTTCAAGTAAAGACACAAGGGAGTAAGTTTAAATAGCTGTCCTAAAGTCTTAGGAGAAGAAAAACAATACAGCTAAAGTAATCAGGTGAAAAGTTGATTCCCTCAGAGGTCACCTATAGCTTGCATGAAAGATTTATGTGTTAGGCACTGAATAGCATCAGTGTTCCCTTTAGGGAGGAGAAGAAATGTCTGTGAGAAAATATAATACAACGACAAGGAGATGCACATCTTGAAGCTTCACAGATGTGTGGAATTTGGTTTAGCTATTTGTGACTGCCTTGGGCTGACTAAAAAATAACTTCTATGAATCTCCTGATTTTACTAATTAATTTGAAGAGGAGACTTAGGTTCTGATCCCAGGAAAAGATGATACATATAATTGAATACATATTTTCACATTTCTTAACTCAGGAACCTGAAACAGTTTTTAGTTATGGGTCACACAGCTAGTCTGCTTAATCTCTGGCCCAAATACTTAGGGACTCATCTCTAAAAACCAGGATATGCACTTTCTCCTAGAATCTAGGACCTAAGTATTATGTAGATACCCAAGAAACAGCAACTTATATTTCTTTTATTGGACTTGAATTCCCAAATGAGAAAATAAGAATATTTCTCAGAAATATTTACGGAAAAATCTGAAACAATGAACTCTACCTCATCGCTAGATTTGAGGGCAGAAAGTCAAGCTGATTAAAAATATTTCCCAGAATATGATAAAGATAGAGTTATCTGATAATAACTTCATGGTAAAAAATTATTTTAAGATCTAGCCCTGTATATCTTTCCACATATCCATGTTGCTTCCAAAAACAAAACAAAATAACCCAAAATGTCATATGCCATAGATTTTTCTCATTTTCCTACTAAGAGAGCCTCATCTCCATCGGGGCCCAACTGTTTGTCCAACTTAAAATCTATACTTACCAGCATGTCTTTCAAAGATGAAAAAGAGATGAAAGACTCATTTACCTGAAAGCAAATGCCTTTAGGTGGGTGTCTAGGCAAACAAACCCCTTACAGATGGCTTATTCATACAACAGATCTTTGTATTTATCTAGTTATTACTTATTACTTTTATTATTTTATTTGCCACCTCTACCTTCCTGCATAAGAGTAAGACACAGTGGGAAGACCTCGGTGGCCACCAGTGAGCCTGAGCATGAGCATGAATGCTGTACTGGTAGGTGCCTAGATCTCTAATGTCATCTGTGGAGGCATCACATTAGCCCTAAAGTACTTCTTATTGGATGAAATAAAATTTTTTTTAAAAGAAATGAGCTTATATTTTGTGTAAGTAAAAACCTAAAATGTGTCAGTCTGGCAGGCATGTGACCTTAAGACTACTTAGATTTCATTGCCTCTCACCAGGCACAGATATTTCCATCAACAATAAGAGTAGATTTACTCAAGGTAGATGCTGCTCCAGGATCTAGGGAAATGAAGGAAGATCATATTTTTCTGGAAGTCCTCAGAGATAGTCTGAATGAGAAGTAAACTTGCCATTAGAGATGACTGGATTTTTCAGGTAAAGGATATACTTATCAGCTGGTGAAAACAGTGGTATAAAATGCAATTAAATTGAAGATATCCACAATGTTCCTGGCAATACAGCTTTGTTTAATATTTTTAATGTGGCACTTTTACTTGAGAAGAGAAAAAAACACACAACTGAATTCCTATTCAAGACATCTTCAGTCCTCCATCGACATAGAGACCCTTCTCAAAGAAATATGAAAAGGCAGGTCCTAACGCTCCATTCCTTGAAAGAACATTTCCTGAATATAATCTTTAAGCTTGGTGTTAATAGAGTCTAAGCAGTAATGGAAATTTTGACCTTAAGTACAGAAGAACTAATAGCTGCACGCTCAGCACAGTCATAATAGACCTGCTTCTAGTGTGGAACTTCGCCTGAGTTAAAGGCACAGATTGTGTGCCCCTGTTTCAGTGGAAGTCTTTTTAGTAGAGATCAGGTCAAGCAGAAACTGAGGAGGAGGGAGACCTTTCTCTTTCAAAGAAATAAGAAATGAACCAACTTAATGCTTCCTTTTCTACCAGACACTTCACAGTGGCTGGGGACCTAAGTTCGGATCCAGGGATGATGTAGGTCAATATTACCAGGTGCCTCTGAGACAACCTCGTTTGTTTTATCAGAGACGGAGATCTATGGAGAGAGTTAATCTTTCCTCAAGGAATTTTGCTGTTAAGCTTTGATCGTGTTATGGAATCTCTTCTCATTTTCTTCCTACAAAGAAGTAAATATGTCATTTTATCACACAGACTCCCATCAACTCCAGGAAATACCAGTGATTTTCAGTGAGATGATGAAGGATTAAAAAAAATCTTCAGGATAGAAAAAGAAATCTCTTTGAACTTTCACCTGGATGTCTAAAGGAAAGTAATAAAAGCCTGTCTGTGTATATGTATTTGAAAAATTATAAAATCTTGACACACACTAAAGGGAATCTCTTTTGTTACACCTGGCCATCAATTCTGCTTTTCTTGGCTTAAAAGAGACTAATGAGTGAGTGTATCTGTGACACTGAAGAGGAGATGAACAACAAGCATCCCTTTACTCCAAAGTATCTGCATGAAGAGAACATGGATTGCCCCAATCCAAACCAATTTTCTCTTTAACCATTCATTATTTTTAAGAGGAGCTTTGAGGGATAATTTTATGTGAAGAAAAAACATAGGGACAGAAAACATTTAGATCATTCTGCCAAACAATACAATTATTCTTTCTTTTTGACATTTTTTCTGATTAAAGTTTGGCTTCACTTATTAAAGACCTTTTATCAAAAAGCTAAGTATTTCCTATACTTCATAGCTTGGTTCTGTTTTTATAGCAAAAATATTTACCAAATGGAGATCTTAATAGTTTCTAATTCTGATGAAGTTATTTTATTATTGTCAGTAAAAAAAAATCAATATATGTGTTTGTAAGATTTTGTCCTTAAAAGTGCTAAATTTTCAAGGAAACATTAGTAAAAAATTCTCAAGAGCAAAATAGCATAGTATGTTAAATTAAATTGAAATTTAGCATTTAAAAGAAATTGGACCTAAACTAACATAAAAATAGAGTAAATAGCCAGACATGGTGGTGCACACTTGTAATCCCAGTACTTGGGAGGCTGAGACCAGAGGATTTGAGTTCACCAGCAAGCCTCAGCTACTTAGTGAGGCCCTCCACAACTTAGTGAGACTCTGTTTCAAAATAAGGAATAAAAAATCGGGCTGGGGATGTAGCTTGAAGGTAGAATGCCTCTGGGTTCAATCCCCAGTACCACAAAACAAACAAACAAACAAAAAACAGTAAATTAGTGACAGGTAATTTTTGCAACTAAAATTGAATCTCCCTTTATTCATTTAAAATAGTTCCATATACTCATTAAAATGGATTGAAATATGTTTCTCCTTAATAATTAAAGAATTTTAAAATAATTAATAATTTCTTTAAGAAAAGAAGCAACTTGCCAAGTGGAAGAGTCCTGGTGATAATCAAGCCTGCAGGGACGCTTGGTTCTGATATCCCCATTCCAGGTCTGTGTCGGTGGAATGTCAGTAGAGTTCCCCACATCCGGACCCCTAATGTCTCCTTCCATTGCAAGGCTGCTTCCAAAGGAAAATACGTTTCCAGGATAAATGTAGCACAATATACAATTTGCATCTCCTTGGCACACAGAGTCTTCATCCCCTTATTCCCAATCCAGGGCCAGGCAGCAGGTCTAAACCTCTTGTTTTATGGCTGGCCTCCTCCAGAAACACACTCTCTAAATCTGTTCTTTCTCTCAGACATTGGTGGTTCCTCCTCAGAATGCCAACTGAATGAGTGCTACACAAAGTTTTCTGCTACAGAAGAGATTACTTAGTGAGAGCTTTTGGTTCACATAGTCACCCATTAAAAATTTAAAAGTCAGGGCCAGAACAAGTAGCAGCAGCATGGGGATGACTTAATAATTTTTTGAAGAAAATTATTCATTCTTCAAGTTCATAGCAAAGAGATTACAGAGAGCATAAAACTCTAGTTTAGATAATCCTTCAGCTCATCGAAATGCCATTTTCTTTTTCCCTGGCAGAACCATTTTGCTCCATCTAAAATACTCGTGGGAAAAGTTAAAAATGAGCCACGTGTACTTTCCTCTATAAAGGAGCCCTATATTTAACACAGCACATGCATCCAATACCTCAATCGATTTTGAAGAAATCTGTGTTTATTATGTAGGCTTATTAATTAAAAAGTACAAACTTTCTCATCCTGGAAAAATATGCAATGAAATTTACAGCCAAAATAAGGAAGCTGGCATAATGTAACACTTGGCAAGAATTTCAGTCAGTGGATTGGCAAGTTCAGATGCAGTACTTCAGCTCCTTGCATGACGTGTCTGAGCTTCCTTAAATACCACACACTGGGTCTGGAGAGAACATGCAGAAGACATTGTGCTTCCTGCAGCGGAGCAGCCTGGCAATGCAAGCTCAGTGAGGGAGGGCTGTTGATGTGATAACAGTTTCAACCTCAGGGAATGAATGATGGCAAGAGATAGACACACTGCTGTGGTAGAGGGAGGCAACACAGATTTACATTACGATAAGCCATTCCAGCCACATTACTTTACTTTGAGCACATGAAGATTCTTCCAGTTTTGCTACAAAGAACACAGTTCTGGACCTTGTAAGTTTTCAAACAGGATTGTTGTTTTCCCCATTGGAAGACAATACAACTCTCCAGTAGCCTTTGATTCCTGAGCAGCCTGACAACCGTTCAAACAAGTTAAAAGTCAGGTCACACAATGTGGACCCAAAACTGACCATCAGAGAAAGAGTTATAATGTGATGAAAAGCTCCAGGGAACCTATTAAATCCACCATCCCTGTCAGTATGAAACAAGAACAATCCTGCCTTTGCGGCTACAGTTTTTAAAGAGCCCACTACAAAAAAACCTTGATTCCTCCACCATCCTCACACCACTTGAGTCATCAGTATTTTGCATATCACATGAAACATCGAGAACTGAAATAGTAAGAAAGGAGACTCAAAAAGCCCATGGCAGGCATGTGAACTACACACACTTATATACATATTCATGGAGTCTTTTTAAAAATATTTTAATGTTTCAAAGTTTATAAACAAAGCAAAGTCTGGAAACACACAAAGTGTTTAAAAATATTCTGCAGTGACTTAGAATGTTAGAGGTAAAGGAAGTATGGGGAGAACAACTTACATGAAACTCCAATGCATAAGGATCAGAAATCAAGGGACAGGGGAAGTCCCCAATTCTTTGTAAGCTTTCCTGCTAAGAATATTTTCAGGAATTAATTCAGAAATATAATGTCTTTAGAAAAATATTGATTATTTTTATGAAAAAAATTTTTTTTACTGGGAAATTAAGAATTTATATGTATCATAAAAGTCTAGAGGAAGTTATTATTTGGGGATTTTATACTGTTTTAAGTTCTTTGATATCAGAACTAGTGTGAATACACTTTGGTACATGATTGCTTCATCAATCATAGCAAAGCATATTAGGCCTCTAACGCTCAATGTTTGAAAGAGAAAAGCTAAGATCTCAGCAGAGCCATAAAACCATGACTCACGGGTTATGTTTATGGCCTGTTTTGCTTTTGACCCTGTAGAAAAGGACTGTAGGATTTTTTGAAAAGGGCATTCCTCCTTCAAGTAAATAGTATAGTAGCAGTTTTGATAGTTTCTATTGAAAATTAATACTAGAATTAATTAAAAAAGAAAAAAACAACAGTTCACTACTAGAAAGCTAAAGAAAATAGTGCCTACAACTTCATATGAATTATATAATACAAATTCATACAGAGTATCCAATACCATAATCCAGGGAGAGTATAAATGGGAATGTTTTTGAATGGTGAATCAAAAGTGCCTCAGAGGATTTGATGGCTACCTCCAATGGCTATGGGACAAAAGAAAATCCAAAGAATAGGTATGTAAGTTAATTATGCTAGGAAGGATGGCTTGAGGGAAAAAAATTCTAACATACTAATTTAGAGGTATGAAAATTATTCTAATATGTGAAATCAGGTAAGAATGTCTTGACACAATTAAAGGAAAAACCAAGAAAATTAAGTGACATAAATCAGCAGACATATTATCTGTGGGACCAAATAAGGAGAGAGAAAAATACAGAGCCAATTGGAAACAATGATTAAAAAAAAAGAAATTGCTAATTTTATATGTCTATTTCTTTTCTTTTTTTTTTTTTTTGCGGCACTGGGGATTGAACTCAGGGGCATTCTACCTCCGAGCTATACCCCCAGCCCCATTTTTTATTCTTTATTTTGAAACCGAGTCTCACTAAGTTGCGGAGTGCCTCACTAGGTAGCTGAGGCTGGCCGCGAACCCGGATCCTCCGGTCTCAGCCTCCCGAATGCTGGGATTACAAGCATGCGCCACCACGCCCGGCTTATATGTCTATTTCTTTAAAACAATATTCTTTAAAATGTAGTTCATTAGGTCAAGGCATAGGATCTTTTTAAATTTTTTTTCTAATTTTTGTAAACCTTTCTATCTCATCCCTCTTCCTATTGTAGTAAAAAACAAACTGTTCTTAATGACTTAACTGCTGATTCTCCCCTCTTCAGTTAATCTAGTCATTCAGGTGAGTAAGGTACTGTTCAATACATTACTCCTTTATTATTTCATTTATTCTCTATTTAACAAAATCTCCCTAAGCTCCTACTATGTGTTAGGCACAACTAAAAATTATAGTTAGAACTATAAAGAAAATACAGCCTCTAACAAAATGGTATCAGTCACATGTAATAATCAAGATATCTAACAAAGTTCTTTACTCTTATTATCAGGTTTGCTAGCATTTCTCCATTCTATTGCCGTCAGCAAAATTTGCCATTTTGTTGAAACCCAGTAATCATTTGTCATCCCTCTGACCTTGAGCAGTTTTGTGAAGAAGATATAGGTCCTAAAGTCAGATAGAATGGGGGAGTTTTTTGTCTACCACTACTATTTCTGATGCTAGCTAGACAGATTAAACCTCTTAAGCCTCAACTTCCTTACTTCTAAAATGCAATCAATAATTCTTTTTCTTTTTTGTTTTGTTACTGAGGATTGAACCCAAGGACATTCTACCTTTGAGCTACACCCCCAGCCCTATTTATTTTATTTTTATTTTGAAATGAGGTCTTTCTAAGTTGCTGAGGCTGGCCTTGAACCTGCTATACTTCTGTCTCAGCCTCCGAAGTACTGGGATTACAGGCGTGAACTACTGCACCCAGCCAATATAGTAATTCTTTAAGGGTGAATTTGAAGATAAACTTGGACCAAGAATTTAAGTCACTTAGAATTTGTAGATGCCCATTAAATGGATGTATGGTAATTTCCATTAGCATCATTATTTTATGTACTATCAGGAGTACTTGTGCATTGGTGTTGGTTTAGAGGGGGATCTGAGGATATAAGAGGTGGCCTTACTCCCATGTCAGGAGTAAGCTTGCAGCTTACAGTCTATAGCAGTGATGCAAATTGTGTCCTTAAAACTAACCTGTGTTGGTAACAGTCTACACAAGTTCTAAAGTAAATCTTCCAATGCTATTATAGGCTTAACCAAGAGGAAAGAAAGCAATGGTTATAATTATAGGCAAAGATGATTTTCTCTTTCAAAGAGGCTGCCATGTTCCTCACCCATCCTTCTGAAAAAGTCGCTATTGAAATTATTTCACATTCCTTTCAGCCCACTCAAAGCACAGAAGGACTTACTGAAACATGGGTCTTGTAAATATGCTGAATGTCAGGATTTTGGCTGTAACACAGGAACTAGGAAGGACTCCAGTTGTATCTTTCTGTGGTCTTCCTAATTTATGAGCCAGAACTCTGGTATTTGATGCACATGTGAGAAAACACAACGTTGTTGTTGTTGTTTTTTTCTTTTCATCTATTGTGATTTTTTGTAAAAACATCATCTAATTCTAACCCTTAGAAACAGACAAGGAAAATTTTGAAGTAAAAAAATCTGTTTCCTGACAGTGAATAAAACAGTCAATGTTTGATGCATTAAAATGCCCTAAATAGACCTTAAAATTATAATATATATTTTAGATTTAGTAACCCAGAAGAGTCAGAGCAAATAAAAATCAATCCATTAGTAGAAATAGATAGTAATCAGTACTTTCTATTAATCACCACAAAACGCAAAGTGGTACAAGGAATAACAGTTATTCTAGTGTTTTCTCTATTTAAAGGTAAAATTAAATAATTTACTCAGAATGTTAAATGACCAAAACTTCATACAGATTGTTCTATTATAAAACCAAATATCATGACACACAGAATCAAACAAAATATCATGATGTAAGGAATCTGATAAACATGGCAGTAGTTAATAAGTAAGTACATATTGTATGATCTTTTTACATAATTTATTTTAAGTAATTTCAATTTTATAGAAAATTTGTAGTCAGTATAAAGACCTCCTATGTCTCCATATCTTCTTCATCCAGATTTCTCAATTTGTAATATTTTACCACATTTGCCTTCATGTATATATGCTCGTCATTGTATATATCCTTATTTACACAGATGCTCTTTGACTTATGATGGGGTTATATTCTGAGTTACATCTTGAGTTGAATTTAGCTGCGGGTGTCGGGGTGGTGCACAACTGTGGTCCTAGTACCTGGGAGACTGAGATGGGAGGATCACGAGTTCCAGGCCAGCCCCAACAATTTAGCTAGAGAGACTCTGTTTCCAAATGGAAAGTGGGGATGGCTGGGGCGGAATGCCCCTGAGATCAATCCTCAGCACAAAAAAAAAAAGAAAGTTAATACACCTACCATATTAAACATCATAGCACAGTGACACTGTGTCTTTTATAATCACATGGCTGACTAGGAGCTGTGGCTCAGTGACACTGCCCTACATCACAAGAGAATATCTTAGCACAGATGGCTAAGCAAGGGAAAGATCAAAAGAAAAATGTGGGACCATCTACACACACACACACACACACACACACACACATTTTCTTATTAACAGTTGTTTTCTGAATGGTTTGAGAGTAAGGTGCAGACCAGAAGCACCATCACCCCCAAATACTCCAGTCCCCAATAAATGGATCCAATGAGTGGATCAAGTAACATACAGAGTTCATGGCATTCTCCTCATAACCATCTTACAACCTTCCAAGCCAGGAAATCGACATTGTTATAACTCTGCCATTCAAAGAACTGTCCTTTTTGCTTTCTGGACCAATATCCAACCCAGCATAAGTGTATATAAGGATACCATGGAGCTGAATGATTTATGGAAGAGGATTTCTTACTGAAATAACTTTTCTTGCTCTTGCATATGTTTTACAATGTGATTTTTAAGCTCATTTGCTACTAGATTTGGCATCCTCCCATTTTCACCTGCTGACCGGTAAAAACAGCCATTTCTATGTCACTTGAAGCAAATTATTAAAACACAGAAAAGAAGGGAAATTTAAAGTGATTGAGATTGTAAATTTGCTTGTATTGCTCAATTTTGCAAGTTTGTTTATAAAATATGTGCATATTAAAATTTTCTATTGTATTCTAATTTCTGAAGAAAATATATTTTCAAAATGTGAGTTGTGCTTCCAATCTCAACTGGAGTATATTATGTACATATATGTGCCTAGCATAGTAGCAGATAAAACATGTAATTTGATTGTTCCTTGCTAAATTAACAATAGGTTTCATATCTTTGGGGAAATATTTACTGAAACATTTTAAAGCATTTATGAAGGAGAATAGCTATTAACATGCATGTGAAAAGCATGCACACATTGAAGTTTTTCAAGTTATTACTTACAGGTTGACTATAAGCTAATATTTTGAAATTCTTTTGCAACAAGTTATTTATTTTTTTATTGGAATATGAACTTTTCTTTAGAAAAACATAGGCTCTGCTATCTCACAGGGATCTCAGTATTTTCTCCTCAGTAACAAAGTATGACATCTAAATGTGGCAAACTCACTTAAGCCTGGATGCAATTCTAGAAGAGTTGAAGGGCAAGGGGTTAAGCCATGGCTGTATTTATCAATATGCTTTTAAACCAATGAGTGGATCAAGTAACATACAGAGTGAATGGGAATTAAATGTAATTAAAATCACTGTCTCAACAGACAGGACAGGTTATAACCTTTATTCTTTTTAACTAAGCCCCCTGCCCTCACATGCCTGTAAGAATCATAAATAAAAGAGCCTACCATTTTTGAAAGTTTTTTAAAAGATGTTATATTTAGCATGTTTTTAAAAATCCAAGATAAAAATACAAAGCAAATGTTTCTAGAAGAAGAAATACACAAAGAAATTGGTGAAAATGTGATGGTTTCTTTATTTTATTATATGTTGTTTTGCTTGAGTTTTTTAAGGAACTCTGAGTAAGGCAAATTTTTCAGAAATGAATATACACCCAAAGGGAGAGCAGAGTTTCTTCATCTCTGGCACACGTGGTGCCCACTGCTTGCCCACCAGACCCCTTTCCCCAGTAGTGCTTAGATCTCCACAGAACCTTCTGGGGTTGTAGCCTCAAGACAGGTGGAGGAAAAAAATAAGGTTTTTAAAAGTATAATTAAATGATTTTCTAGTCCATGGCGAGGCCAGATTTGTTATAGTAAGTCCTGGCACAATCAGAACTGCACTAGCATTGGAACCAAGCAATAGTCTGCTGTGTGCTGAGTGGAAGCTACCTTGAAAGACACAGGAGAGAACATTTACCCCACAGGTGAGAAGGACTGACATTACCATGTTGCTACAAGATGTTCAGAAGGGAAAAGTAGAGAGGCAGATCAAGGAATTACTACTTACAAGTGTTTTCTTAAATATGCTCATTGTTACTTTATTTTGATCCTATATGTATTATATATAACATTTAGAAAATGTGGACAATAGAGAACAATATAAGTACATAATTATCGATCTTCTCTTAATGTGAGAGATAATTTCTCTTAATATTCCTTACCATTCTCTTATTGAAGGGGCTGATTGTTAAAAACAACCAGTTATGTTCTAAAGATTATTGGTTATCAAAGTGTGGTGACAGGAACCAGGACCCATGGCATCTCCTAGGAATTTATTAGAAATGCAAATCTGGGTGCCAGATGGTGCAGGCCTGTAATCCCAGTACTTGGGAGGCAAGATAGGAAGATAGTAGGTTCATGGCCAGTCTCAGCAATTTAGTGAAACCTTCAGCAACTTAGCAATACTCTGTTTCAAAATAATAAATAAATAAATAAGGCTGGTGGGGGAATGTAACTCAGAGGTAGAGTAACCCTGGGTTCAATCCCCAGTACAACATGCACACATATAAAAAGAATCGGGGGATGGGGTCACCCCAGACCTGCTGAACCAGAAACTCTGGAGGTAGAATCCAAAAATCTGGATTTTTGAGAAGCCCTTTGGCTGGTTCTAATCATGTTAAAATTTGAAAAACACTTTAAGATATTTTTTAAATATATATTAGACAAATTGAAGCAAAGATATTGCCCTCTTTTGTTCAATGGAGAAAAAAATATTATTGGGTTTAGATTGTGCCTAACTCATTAAAAGATATATTCAGCAGTAGAACATAGACTCCTAGTTTTAAGAGTATAATTCTTCTGCTAAAAGAAAAAAAATGAATATTTCTCTCTTCTTCCTCTATTTCTAGTCTGATTCTAGAAAATAATATGATTGACATTTCTGATGTCAAGATATCTGGCCACAGATAATCTTAAGGGTTCTACATGCAGTGGTTTAACTTGATTCCTCCTAAATGCCTATAACTTGGAAGAAAAGAGCAATTTCAGACCCTGAACATTACCAGTTGGCAAAATTATCATTAAAGTAGATAATTAGACATAGGCAATTAATTTCTAATAACCTTACAAGATTTCCATACCTTAATCATCTTTTTTCCCTTCATCATCTTAGAACTGAAACTTGGGGGTGAGGTATAGAAATAGATCTTTCACTTTTAATAAGGTTAAACTGCCATGCATCTGATATAAACATGTTATTGCAATTATCAGGTAATTAAAATCTCCAGGTCTTTTTTTTTAAGAAGAAGAAGAATAAAAAAACTATGTTTTAGAGAAAAGAAAGAAAGAAAGCTAGCTCAGTCTGCTAAATCACAGTCACTCTAAAAGATATCTGTTTACCAAAAAAGAGGGTGACTTAAAACTCAGAAACAAGTCATTACCAGTCAATGGATTTACTTATTAGCAGAGAATTGTTCTTTCTTGGGTGGTCTGATAAATACTGGTAACTCTCTAGAATTATAAAGTACTTGAACTAGAGAAAGAAAATTTAAAATAACAAGAATAAGCCCCTCAAAGGGTCTTTTCATATTATTTTACATACATTTTTATGTATTTCAGGTTGAAGGTTTTTTTGTCACAGCTAAACCAGAAAGATACATACTATTACTTTCATGATGATGCTTTAATTATTTTACATTCCTCCCAACCACACAAGTGATACTCTTCTTGGACAAAGAAAACCTCTGGTAACTAGAAGGCCCAAACCCCAGAGATATGTAATATTTTTTCACCAGTGTATTTTTAAAATTTTATTATTATTTTTTTAATTATGCGTGCATTGTAAGCATACATCTTTAGCAGCCAAGATGTCCATCAACAGATGAATGGATTACAAAACTATGGGATATGTACACAATGGAATTTTACTCAGCCATAAAGAAAAACAAAATCATGTTATTTACCAGGAAATGGACGCAACTGGAAAACATTATGTTAAGTGAGATTAGCCAGTCACAAAGAGTAAGGAAGCATATGTTCTCCCTAATATGCGGATGCTAGGGAGAAGATGGGGCATAAGAGGGTCTCCAGATGGAAAAAAGGGACCCTCGATAAACAAAGAAGTTGATTTAACCGAAAGGGATGGATGGGGGGGGGCATTCTAATGTACATCAAGGTTACTCACCAAACTGAACTTGAGAGGGAGGGAGGGCGAGGGAGTGGGGTGGGAATTTGGGGAAGGGGTCAAATGAGAAATGTGGGCACATATGTCTTTATCATTTGTACCTAACAAAGAACAGCTGCTTTATATGGTGTCAAGTGCTCTCTCTTAAGCTTTACTGAGGTTAAATCGTGCTTTCGAAATAGGTTCAATCCCTACTCTTTTAAAGTTTAAAATGGCCTTAATGAGATCACAAGTTGGCTTGAGAATTCTATGTATCTGAACTCTCTGGACTGAGTTTCCTCCAAACGGGGCAGAGACAGGAAATCTCTGTGGGATTATACCCTATAGGAAGAGGTAGGAAATAGCCTATTGCTCTAATATTCCATCACCTCCATGATCTTATTACATCAGACTAGAGGAAGAAAAGCACCTCCAGTCTCCTGATGAAATGTCACAAGATCTCTGTGAAAAGCCTGTATTAAAGAGAAATAGATTGGCTATGGGAGAAATGGGCTCTACTTTCAACCTAGCCTCTTAGCCATATGACTCTGGGGAAGTCTTACAAGCACTCCAGACCTTGATTTCCTCATTTGTAGAAGGAGGCAGGAGACCATAAAGCTCCATCATTCAATTCTATTTCCAATGAGTGAGGATGAACTTATGTGTAGTAAACCACAGTGACAAATGACTTCTCACAAAATGAAAAAAATATCACAGAGCTTTGGAATTTAGGACACCTTTTATCATTTTATAGAAAAGCAATTAAGTTATAGATAAAATGTTCCACAACAATAACAATTTTGAATGAAAGCAAGTCCATAGATTTTTATTGATTATTCAAAGGAGTTCCTTTCTATTTGATCATTATGTTAATCTATCAACAATATAGCTACCTTTGCATATAGCCTCAAAAGTTAACACATAGAAACATTGCTTCATTAAAAAGAAATGACAGAAAAAGAAAAAATATTGACATGTATGTGGAAAAGTAAAAGCAAACTAATTGCAAAAATAATCTAAGCTGGGTGTGGTGGTGCATGCTTGTAATCCCAGTACTTGAGAGGCTGAGACGGGAAGATCACAGGTTTGAGGACAGCCTCAGCAAGTAGTGAGACTCTCATCAACCTAGTAAGACCCTGTTTCCAAAATAAGAAATAAAATCAGTGAGGGAGTGGGGTGGGAATTGGGGAAGGGGTTAAATGAGAAATGTGTGCATGTATGTATCAGCTTGTACCTAACAAAGATGTATGATTTCAATGCACCAATTAATAAAAAAAAAAAAAAATGCATCCCTTTTACTCTAACGCCATTTTAAAAATAGCTAGGAAATATTATTTCTTGTCTATTAAGTATACTCAAAGGCACCACATTTCATTGTATACATTTACTTAAGGTGGAATGATTAGTCAATATTTTAAAACAAAGAAATAATCTGGATGCATTTATTTTCAAGAAGTTTGATACCATTCAGCTCCGATCTTTGCCTAATATTAAGATACTCATTTGTTCCTTTAGAGTTAAAGAAAAAAGAAAAAATCATCTGTTTTTAAACATAAAGAAATAAAATTGGGCTGAGGGTATAGCTCAAAGGTAGAATGCCTCTAGGTTAAGTCCCCAATACCACAAATCATCAGCAGCAGCAGCATCATCATCATTATCATCCAAATAACTCCTTTTCTTTTGCAGCTTAGCAATAATGATGCTTAAATTTGTATAAAATGGCACTGGAAAAGAGTCAGATAAATTTTAACAACCAGACCTAATGAAACATGATTTTTATCATCATTACGTTATTCATTTCAGAAGACTTGTGTGTAAATGGATAATGTTTAACAACTGGACAACTACAGAAGTAAAAGACAGACATGAACACACACACACAAGCACACACTCAAAACACACACTTAACCTATACAAAAGCTGTGTAATACAGAGGCAGTTAGTGTATTTCTCACATTGTTCCACTGACAATAGAGTTATACTCTTTTTTAGAATAGAATGATGAAACAGATGGAGGCCTCTTTTCTTCTACTCTAACTTTAAACATTGTAACAAATAGTTAACCTTTCTTCATTTCCAAAGCAAGAAACAATGAGATAACCCAGGGCTAGCAGTTCTGGAGAGTGCAGAGGGCAGCTGTGGTCAGAGAAAAAATTCAACACAGTCTTGTAATTAAAAAATAAAAACAAACAAACAAGCAAAAACATTGTATGAAAGAACTCAATCCATCATAGTACTTGCTTTCTGTGAAATCGAATCCTTGGTCCAAATTAATGAGTTACTTTCTGTTTTGCCTAAGATGTTACTATTCCTTTTTTTCTGAGACACTTGACCTCCAAAGGTATTATGGTTAATTTATCATAAAACACTATCAATGTTCATTGTTCACTAAAAGGGGAAATTAAGCCCTTGTGGTGAAATGGAGAACTCTTGTTTTGTCTACAGTACTATCTGAAACTTATAGACATTTTCTTACTATACACTTAAAATTCTGCATTTATTACTTTTTCAAATGAACTTCCTAACCAAAATAGGTATCAGAAATTTTTATTGAAAGACAGAAAAATGAGTGCTGGAGTAGTCATTGCCCAAAGTCTCCTGTTTTTGTTTTGTTTTGTTTTGCAGTACTGGGGATTGAACTCAGGGGCATTCTACCTCCAAGCTATACCCCCAGCCCTATTTTTTATTCTTTATTTTGAAACAGGGTCTCACTAAGTTACAGAATGCCTCACTAGGTAGCTGAGGCTGACCTCGAACCTGAATCCTTTGGTCTCATCCTCCCAAATGCTGGGATTACAAGGGTGCGCCACCACCCGTGGCTCCAAAGTATCCTGTTAAACATGTTCCCACTATTCAAATAGAAAACAAGTTTACAAAGACTAATTTTTTTTAACTATAAGAGCAAGGGTGAAAAATAAAAGGTTATGGAAGTGACATCCATGAGGGTGGCTTTCAAAATTATAGCTCCTTGTTTTTTACATGCTAATTATATATGTCTTCAGGAATTAATAATTATTATTAATCATTATGTGTCAGACACTATACTAAGTGCATTTCACATATCTTATTTTTAGTTTTCTCAGAAGTAGACCCAGAGACAAAGATTGGAGGTCAAATACTTTACCTCAAAGGAGATCCCAGGAGAAATGTGATCAGGAATGAGCAGGAAGGAAGAATTCCTATCAAGTAAGAGAAACTTCTGCTGGCACCTGGAGCCTAGTCCTGCATTAGGACACTGGAAAATATGAAGAACATGCCTCAAAGGTATTCCAGATAAGGGACTCCTTTTGGACGCCTTCTATAGATTTACAGTTTGCCTTTGAATGAACCAGTCATGTTCTGGCAGCTAGAATAAAGGCAAGGTGGAGGAAGTGTTCTCAGTCCGGAGTTTGAGATATAGAAAGAGGGCCCTAAGAGAGTCTGCTATAACATGCTGTATCATTTAGACATCACAGCGATCAAGATGTGAATTGTAGATCCCCATTTCACAAACGGAGGCTCAGAGAGATTGAGAAGCATAACCAGGGGTATATAGGACTCACAAATGGACGGGGCAAAACTGGAAATTCCAGATTGTATGACTCCTAAACTTTTTCCTGACCATTTTGCTACATTATAATACAGACAAGAAATGAACAATGTGGACATTTTAGGAAGCACAAATGTGAGACAAAGACATTACTTAAGTCCTCATTTCTTCCTAGTGGTAAAATAAATAGCCACTGGGACTGAGGAAAATTAATGGAAGGTTATACACAACCATGAGGACCTCATTAAGAACAAACATACAGAAAAGATCTATTGTTTTTAGTTACATATTTAGATAATCTTATGATCATTTTGACAAAAGAGCTCTAGCTTTAACATTTCTCCAACCTAACAATATGAATGAACCTAGGCTGTCATTATGTGGTAAATAAAACCATGTGTTTGCTAAAATGGCAATGGTTTCTAAGTGGTTGTTATTCTTTAACTTCCAATTATTATTTTAAATTATCAAAATTCAGTAGTTAAATAACCTCATATTGTTTCTTCAGAAATAAAAAAGGAAGAGAAATTGGATAAGAAAAAGAATTCTAGTAGAATAAACCATGTGTTTAAAATTAATAACAATGTATGTGGTATCTATAAATTTCATAGCTATCTTATAACTTGAATGAAGAAATGTCATGTTCCTGTCATATGAGATAAAATATTATGGCAAAGTTATTTTCCACTATAATTTTGAAAGATGTAAAATTATTACTAAACTAAAGCAATGACAGTCACTACTTATAGGTTAATCATTTTAGGTTAGGAAAGGAATTTCTAAATGGGGGTTTAGTCAACTGTATAAATTTTATGTGACAAAATGAAAATATAACAATGATAGAAATATGAAGTATTTTGAAATCATGTATGGAAAATATTTATGAGGTAACCTACTCTGGCTGGGTATCTCTGCATCCTGCCTTGGTATCTGTCTAGTGAACGGATCATTTTTAGAGCTTTTCAATCTGCTTATCACATAGACACACTTGTACTGGACACTCCATTGGGATTTTTCAGAATTCATAATTACTCTATGAATAAACAGGATACCAATAATTAAAAAGTTGAGACATTGCTTTGGTCTGAGTTCCCCAGAAAGCATCAATAGTGTCAACACAGAATCCAGAGTGAGAATGAGGTAATGGTGGGTTGAATCTGCATGAAGATAGCTACAGCCAATGCAGGTCTGTAGCCAAAACTGTGACAGAAATAAGAGACAAGTGAGGCCAACAGGCTCAGAAAGCACACCTCTATAGTGGGTATGTGTATGTATCAATGTGGCTGCCCCATGGGGATGAGCATTTATCAATGTGGCTGTCTCCATGGATTTCCAAACAGGTAATTGTGAATGCTATGTATTTCAGTATATTAATATGGCTCTGGACTGAGGTTTGGAGTTAAACAATCCAGGATTTCCAGTCTCTGCTTCATCCTTCCAACTTCTCCCTGCTGTTACTATTAGTCCTGAACATCCTGGTTAAGTTGATTTCAAGGATTTGGACCACCAAAGATATGGAAAATATGCTCCAGTGAAAGCCCGGATATGCAGTTCTGTCTTCCAGTTGTCTTTCCTCCTCCCTTCCTTTGATCTACTATGTTGGATTACAGTCCAATTATTACTAGTGATGTGCAGACTTTATAATCAGATTTTCTTGGTAAACTGAACCTCTTGCCAGAGTTCCTTTATCTTCAGCATTTCATCATATCTTCCTAGAATAGCACTGTTCTGAGTAGAATCTTCAGACCATGTGAGCTTGGAAATGCTGCATATGCTATGCCTGTCTTGGAGATTCATAGTGCACACTAGCATAGTAGTGACCCTGCAGGAAGGAAACCTACTAAATGACATTTATTCATAATCCCCAAACTAATCTAATCACAGGGCTCTGTTTGGAACATAATCCTGTTGACATTCTATAGGCCCAACATTCCATGAAGTGGCTCTAGAGATTCTTCTCTCTTTTGTTCTATACTACTGATTTCTTGTTTACACCCAATATGTGTAATTTTTATCTCTTACTTGTCAATAGTGCTTGTGCCTTACCTACCCAGTTTTTGTTTTGTTTTCTTTTTTTCCAAATATAAGTGCCAAATGACAAAAGTCAAAGGACATTACTTTTCATTTCAGTGCTTTACTTGGAAGTACTTCTGGCAACTAAAGAGGGCACTTTGGTGTATGGTGTGAAGGTGGATTAGCAAACAACATTTTTGAACAATGGGATGCATTTCTATCTGCCTCTCAAAAAAAAAATCCATTCATGTGGTGGAGAAGCAGTATAGAAAAATAAAAGGAGCTAATCTCCATTGGAGTTATGTGAACATAGAGCAACACTTAGCTGTTTCAGGTCAGTCTACATGGAGAGCTAAAAGGCAGAAAAAAGTTCTATTGAACCTGAAAGAAAAATAATAATTACTAATTTTTGATAGTGGAACTCTAACCTTCCCATGATTGAGAACCACAGATAATTATGCCATAAATTCTGATTGATCTCTATCATTATTTTTAAAAGCTCAAAGCTGAAAAAGGGAACTAAACAGCTCCCCTTATTTTTCCACATGGAAGATAATAGATCAAGAGTCAGATATAGACCTGTAAACAGGAAGTCAGTAAATAACAACTAACAGTCAAATCATGTTGTTTACATGACAAAGTATTTAGGCTTCCTATACCTCAGACCCTCTGTTAAGTTACAGACACACCCAACTCTTTCTTTTCTATGTAGGATGTACTCATCTAAATATACTAGCAACAATCATGGAGAGACAGTTTTCCTTCATATTTCAGCCATGTAAGTACCTGGAACAAATATACTCAGACTGACAGACAAATGTATTATGTTCAGGTACTGTAAACAGGTAAAATTCCCCCCTTCTTCCTCCTACTTGAATTCTGGATGTGTGGATTTGACTTTTATGACCAAAAAAGAAAAGAAAAGAAAAAAAAAGTATTACATCCAGGTGCTGTAAACAGGTAATAATATTTCCTCCTTCCTTTTACCCAAATTCTGGATATGTGGATTTGACTTCTCTGAGAAAAAAGTAATGGGCTCAACTCAAGGCTTCAATCTGTGGACACACTGCAAAAAAGTTACCAGTCTATGCATGTTCCACCTGGAACCAAAAGCACTGAGAATTTTCAACTGGTAGCCTGATTGGCCCAGGCAGTGACTCAGTGAGAACAAATCCTGTATTCAATGTTAAGTTATTTAAAAAGAGAGTCCTGGCATTAGCCTCTGTCCTAACCTGATATCCTGAACACCAAGGGGAAGCATCAGGGCCCTATGCATTTACGGAACTGTAGCTGGATGCTAGCTTCTATGACCGCGCTGCAGCCCAGTTCTTCATTACACTTCCATATCTCTAGGAGAAATGCAGTCTGCCCTGAAGTTCGATTCTCTGGGTTAAGATCTTAGATCTCCTTCATAGCCAAAGCAAACTGCTCCTCAGGGGCTGCATCTTGCTCACCCTTGCCACCAGGGCCGTGGTCATGGCTTAGTCCAAAGTATCGATAAGCAATGAAGATGCTCAACCCTCAAGACTGAAATCACTGCCAGCTTGACATTCCTATTGATGGTGATAAACCTTTTAGATATCAGTCCTGACCTATATCTGAAGAAACTGAGTATTCCTTCTTTAGCTCCAGTTCTACCAGCACGACCTCACTATTCTCTAAAGTTCATTTCTTATAGCAGAGAGTCCATACTTCACGACAGATCTAACTGAGCACGTGCAGGAAAAAAGAATTGCTGGATACTGGAACACAAATTGCTGTTCCTTGTCCTAAGAAGCACTGAAACATTTCTTCACCAAAACTGGACAGAGAGATGGGGGCCATTGGTATAGAGAGTCTTCTTGAGGGTGAAGGGAAGGACTTGGAACCTCTGTATTTCATAACAGTTCCAATTCTGTTGACTGATTACAAAAAAAAAAACTTTGATTTCTGGTTTGCCTTACAGGCCTGTTGTATGTATATTATAAGAGTAAGCAGTGAACTTTCATCTTTTTCTTTCTCTATTTTTAAAATCAGATATAGGAGCTTAAATCCTCAGGAATAGAATATTTGGCACAGGTAACGTTTACCCTATTTAAGAGTGATAGTCTTGGTTGAATACATAATGGTACAAAATACAGAATAGTATACACCTACTAAAAGGATAAATTGGTTCTTTATCAGGACTATGAATACTCATCATATACCCTTCAGTAAATAAAATATGTTGCAGAGTAGTATGTGTGTTCTGATTCCATTTTTATAAAAACCAAACCAAAAGAAATAGGAATAGGAATAGTCTTCTGAATGTGAGAGACTTAAATATGTCTAAATAAGCAAGAAGAAAGAAACAAAAAGATCTACATAGCATAAAGGAACTACCTTCTATTACCTAATCACTTTGATACTTCCTGGTTTAACTTCATTTGTTACACTGAGCACAACTTTGTAGAATTTGTTTGGATTTAATAATGAGATTTTAGAAAGATTATCTGAAGATAACCAAATGGATAAATGTCACATAGGTACTTTCAGGTAGAGAAGCCTGTAATGAAGAATTTTGTAACTTCTATGAATGACCTAATGTCTCTTATTTGTAACATAAATATTGATATTTACATTTGTGTTTATATTTAAGTATATTATATACTTGATATTTGCATTCACTCTGAAGACCTGAAGTAAATAGGAAGTTAGTAATGATAAGGTCAGTCATCCTGCATAAGAAAACCCTTCTGATCTTCTGTTTCATTTTTTTTCCAGTGAACATCACATTCCTGAGATTTTTCAGATCTAATCCTGACCTGTACTACCACTCCATCTTTTTAAATGTCACATAAATATTAGCTATCATTACTTGAAACTGTCACCCACCATCCAGGAACATGTATTAAGCACTATATATCAGGGCTTATGAAGGCAAAGATAAATAGAACTTGGGCCCTTCCTCTAAAGGTTCTTAGTTTTGTGAAAAATATTTTTGCCTCCTTGTATAGGATGTGTGGTAGTTCTTTGAGGAAACAGCTGGTTCTGATTTTTTTGTTTCAGTGAAGGAAATATGTTGTCGCCCTACTGGAAGAAGATTAACCAGAGGTAGTCCTGAAAGCAGTAAATGGCAGAGCTGGGGGTAACCACTAATAGAGATAGTGATGCCCACGGAATGAGAAGTTCCTTGGAGATAGGGGACCATGCCTGGAGAACAGCCTCTCAGTCCAGAATGGCAGGAATATGTGTCTGTTCTATTCCTGAAGATGTGTCATCGTTTGTGGTAGATATTCTGCTAGCTGGAATGTGTTAAGAAATGGAATTGAGGTCTGGGAGGCTGAGAAATCAAGAGCTTCAATGGGAAATTAATCCCTTCTTTTACTGGATTCTTGACTTGGGAAATAATGATAGTACAAATACTGAGCCTGAGATAGGATTAGCTCTGACAACTACTTCATATAAGCAACATATTAAGAATTTTCACATAATTTATAAATGGTACTTGCTAGATTAGTATTTTTTAGGGAGGTGGAGGAGAACAGGTTCTCTTTCGTCATTACACTACCCTCAAGGTTAATGAGAAACTTTTCAAATGTGTACCTGAAAACATTCTTAGTAAGGTTCACCTGAGATTTCTGCTTCCTCTAAAGTATAAGAACTCATCATCTGCTGAAACAAAAATTCAAATAGTTAAACGAACTGGCTAACTCAATCTAAATCTTTGAGTTCTGAGCTCCAGGAACCCTGGGGATCAGGCAGCATGTTCTTCTTACACAAATAGATTTTTCAGAGACCTTGGGAAAGGCCAAATAAGGCCTCCTGAAATAGTAGCTGCTGGCTACACAGTCAAGGATCTTGAGTGTGGGAGAAAATAGTTTAACTAGGATTCTCTCGAATTTGTTGTAGAGGGAAAATGCAGATTACTTTATTAAGATCACACATGAGGTATGCCAGCACAATAAAAACATTAATAGAAAGATTATCAAGATGGACCACAGCAAATACTCAGATGTGTGGAAACACTCCCCACCTTTCAATAACAAAAGCCCAGGCACCCACACATGTTTATGCATGAAGCAGGTGAAGAAACACAGAAACATACATGTAATGGCTGTGCTTTAATAAAAAGGAGGATGACAGGGTGAGGAAATGTAATTGCACAGTACTCCAAAGGTTACTATATTCTGGTACTAAAATCACAAGTGGCAAATAAGTTAATTAAAAATGATTGATTTTTATGAGATATATATAGTATGTTAGGAAGAAATGCTTGACAATGTAAATGATACAAAGGGTGAAAGTGAAACTGCTGTCTCATTGCTTCTATTACATAAAAACAAAAAGACACCCTAATATTACCTAAGAAAAGATCAATTTTTCCTATGGAAGGAAGAGAGTCCCAACATTACAATTTTTATGATGGATCCACTAAATTCTATGACTGACATTCATGTATGGTTGATTATCTTGATATAGCTGGATAATATAATGATATTATGATACTATAATATTAACATAATAGTTCTATATTGACAGAGTTGAATGTTAATGAAAGATTTAGTTAAATATGAAAGCTGTTTGGGAAAAAATACTTGAGAAATAAGGTAACTTCATCAATGTTAGATTTTCATCTCAGGTTTTATGATAGATCATGGAACATAAGTGCTTTTATGAGTTGTAAAAATTGCTTCAATATTTGACACTTTGTGCTTCAAAGAATTCTGATTGGCAGCTGATTAGACTTTTGCTCCACTCATTAGCTTTCTTAGTGAAATTAGTAGGTTAGAAATTTTCATTGTAATTCATCAAGGGGGAACTAACATTGCAAGAACTCTTAAGGCTAAGTTGGAAAATTTACTTAGTGTACAATAAAAAATATTTTCAAGAAATTTTTAATAAAAATGTGCTACAGAGTATGCATTATCGATTCATCTGGAATTATGACAATCCATTTCTGTACATCTGGTCTCTGTAAATGGGGAAATTTTATCTGCCTTGAATTCCCTGTGTGATGGCATTAAAATAAATTACAGAAAGAATGTGATCTTTCTATTATTACTTTCTCTTGCATGTTCCATTTAAAAACATTTTGAGCACCAAGCACTTTCAAAAGAATCCTTCAAATGCAACCAATACTAGCAACATTCCTTATACAAGTAAATAATTTACTGTCAAAATTTCTCTCCTCAAATTAAAGTACTATATTATGTTGGCGCTGTACAAATCTTAAACATGGAACTATGATAATAAAATAATGTTAACTGGGATGTCAAAGGTATCTTTGACAAAAATATCTATTTTAGTAAAATAACAACTTTTAAAATATTGCAAGTTGAGCACTCCTCAATTAAGTCAGAAATAAGCAAGCCATCATATACTATTTATATGCTCAACAGTTTTTAGAAGCTAATTTTATGTTCCAAACATTTTATTTTCCTCAGCTAGATATAGAAAAGAAAAAGTTTATACTATATGAAAATTTGTGAGTGGTAAAAAGAAGTATCAAAAAACAAAAAGCTGACTAGAATATATTACCTGTTCACTCAGCTACAATGACAAATTCAACAGACTTATGTTAAATTCATATCTTATTTATATTTTGTAACAATGGCTAATACATTTAATGCTCTATAAATTTAAAAGAAAGCATATAGATAATATAGTTTATTTTTCAAAGATCTTTGCAATTATATTTAATCTTAGAGTGAAGGAAAATTTAATAATGACAATAATAATATTGAAGGGTAAAATCATTTAAATAAGTTGGATTTTTATACTTGTATTGGTGCATTGTAATCTCACATCATAATGTAGTTCAGGGTGATAGTGACATACATGTACACACGCTTGGTGAGCTTCCCCTTGGCTCCCTAACACTCTCTCCCCTCCCCTATGTATGATATTGAGAATGGCATTGGTAATTTCACATAGGTATATAACTTCAACAGAAATGTTTCCTTCATTGATTCTCCCTCCTCTAGACCACCTCCCTCACTCCCCTGGGGTTTCTCTTTCATTATCTAAAGTCTGTCTTGTATTCCGATTACACTCTAGCTTCCTCATATGAGAGAAAACATATAACCCTTAACTTTCTGTGATTGGCTAATCTCACTTAACATAATGTTCTCTGGGTTCATCCATATTCCTGCAAATTACATCATTTTTGTTTTTCTCTATTGCTGAAGAGAATTCCATTGTGTGTACACACCATAATTTTGTAATTCATTCATATGTTGATGGACTGGATTTTGTTTTAAATGAAGCTATTTATCATTGACAAGAAGTAACTAAAATAACCACTATCCCTTTGAAAACAGTATTTTTAATCTCTTTTTTACTATATGAGTATAAAACCATCATTGGGAGTTGGGTTTGTAGCTCAATGGTAGAATACTTAGCTAGTTTACATGAAACCCTGGGTTCAATCACCAGCATGGTAAATAATTAAGTAAATAAATACAAATGAAATTATCATCATAATAGTCTTTAGTCATATTGTACTTTTCGCTTTTAATGTACCCTTCTGTGGCTTTGCTCCTACCTGTCCTCATCCTATTTATGTATTTTTTGTTTGCATTGGTTTTGATCACCAACTCTAGGTTTACGAATGATATCTGCTACTAATATAATTCTCCCTGTGTAGCAAAAAATCAGGTGAGAAGAACAAAATAACATCATTTGCATATGCAGGTTATGAACAGCATTAGTTTTTTTGTTGTGTAAGCACTAATTCTAAATAGTGCATTACTCTAGTTTATTTATTGCATATTTGAGAAAAAAGTAAAATGGAACTCTGACCCTTAACTCAAACCCTTAAATAAAATGGAACTCTGACATCTAACTATAGAGTTTGGGAAATTTATAATAATAGAATTTTTTTTTTTTTTTTTTTTTTTTTTTTGCAGTACTGGGGATTGAACTCAGGGGCATTCTACCTCCGAGCTATACTCCCAGCCCTATTTTTTATTCTTTATTTTGAAACCGAGTCTCACTAAGTTGCGGAGTGCCTCACTAGGTAGCTGAGGCTGGCCACGAACCTGGATCCTCCCGTCTCAGCCTCCCAAATGCTGGGATTACAAGCGTGCGCCACCACGCCCGGCTATAATAGAATTATTAATCTACATTGGTGTGAGATGGTGAGACAAAAATTGTCATATAATCTATAAATGAAAGGTCATTTGAAGGCTAAGTTATGAAAATAATTTTTGAAAATTCTGAGAATGGATGCAAATTTTTATTTTAGTGAGTTACCAATAAAAGGTAACTAGATAGCCACAAAGTACCAAAATAATTTTAAAGTGGTCTTTTAAAGATCAGCACTCACATTTATTGATCATTGCTTTCTAACTAACAGAATACTGTGGATCCTTCCAGTGGTACCAACAGTTGTTAAGCAGCTGCATCAGGCATCTAGTCATGAAAAGAAAGCCCTTGCCTTAGAATGAAACCATTTTCTAGACAAAGATTATAAAAGTGCAATTCAAATTCACTTCTGTTTCTTAGACTCATAAGAGCAGTTTTAATGGCAAAACAATACAAAAGTGGCTCTCCATGTTCACAGGTTCTGCATTCATGGATTAAACCAACCCCAAATTGAAAATACTTAAGCCAGGTGTCGTGGCACACACTTGTAATCTTGGTACTTGGGAAGCTCAGACTAGAGGATCTGGGTTTACAGCCAGGCCCAGCTACTTAGTGAGGCCTTCTGCAACTTAGTGAGACCCTGTTTCAAAATAAAGGGTAAAAAATAGAACTGGGGATGTAGCTCGGAGGTAAAATGCCCCTGGGTTCAATCCCTAGTAGTGAAAAAAAAAAATGAAAATACTTTTTTAAAAAATGTGTCTGTACAGATTCTTTGCTTGGCATTATTCCACAAAAGATATGATAGAACAATTATTGGGATAGCTTTTACATTGTATTAAGTATTATAAATAATGTAGAGAGCATTTTAAATACATGGGAGGATTGTGTAGGTTATACACAAATACCACATCATTTTATATAAGGGACTTGAGCATTTGTGGATTTTGGTAACTTTGTGGGTAGGGGTCCTGAAACCAATATTTCATTGACAGTGAGGGATGACTAGGTATTTAACAGGACCAGATTTTCATAGTTAATTGAGGTTATAAGTTATTTAATATTTATCATATGCAAACCATTCTATGTATTTTATACGCATTATTGTCTTTAATTCTCCTAATAATCTCCTCAGATGTATATCAATATCCCCTGTTACAGACAAGGAGGTGAGGCTTAAGAAAATGTGTGTTCATTCCACCTATCCTCTCATCTAGAGATTCATCTATCTAGTCATTTACCCATCCATACATCCATTAAACACAGTTAAAGAACACCAGGTTTCCGGCATTGTGGCAGGAGCTGAGGTGACATCTGTGAACAATGGTCAGAGTCACCAGAAGCACCATTTCATCTGACTAGGAGGTCCACATAGGCCAAATGGCACATAGGCCAGCTAACCTGTATTACTGCCTAACGTGCAAAAATGGTATGACCAGTATAACACCTTCTAATGTCTCCTTTCCTTTTTCATTTTCTTTCAGTAAGAATAAATTATGAAATGGTATGACACAAAATAATATGAAATGATTTAACACCTCACTTTACAAATTTAAATCTGTGAATGCTCCCAAAGTTCATCAAAACTATCCCAATTTCAAACAAACTAAAATAATTATAAATTTTTAAAAGTATTTCCCCCAAATGCCAGTTTCACCTTCACTAGTAAGCAAAAACACTGGACACGTATCAACATATTACCCTGAAATTATATGAGCTGTAAATTCTACAGAGGGTCACAACTTGACCACATGATCATCCTATCTTAATTACCCTATCACTCAAACACCAAATTCTCAGCACTGCATTAATTTAGCAATAATTTCATGATCATTTCCTTTCTGCCTTAACCCAGTGAGGTCTCCAGAATTTCCATAAAGAATGCAATGGGTGGAGGGGACATGCAATGGGTGGTAATGGTGCTTGTGGAAAGATGTATTCCTACAGAAAGCATGTAAGTTTTATTTGGCTCTTGAGTTATGCAACAGTAAAAATAATAATGTTTTAACCTAGCATTTTATTTTCATTCTTAATATCAGATTTAACTCAGGGTGGAGTGAAGAGCTAATGGAGACTATGTGAGTATGACAGCCCCCCATCAACACTCTTTCACCTGCTCCCTGCCTTTCATAGTAAACTGTGAGATTTTCAGGGGTGGTAAAGGAGATTTACATATGTCTGTATCCTCAGGGACTTAGGGTCCATAAATTAGGTAGGAAAAGCCTACTTTCACTGACCTCTGACTGAATTTTCCCATTTCCTTCACTTGTGAGTGAGGGGAGCAAATCAAAGTGGCCATAGGAAAATCTATGACTGTGGAAATCACAGATCACTTTCTATCACATTCCAGTTGCTGTAGAAATCTCAAACTATTATTTATACCCATCACTGCTTGGGGATTATAGTAACATTTAGACTTGCTATCAGCTCTTGTTATTTAATATATTCATATAAAACCACATAAGTTATTATTTCAAATATTTGTTTAAACTTTATCCTTAAATTGTTATATTTTCATATATTTGGTTTATTAAGCTTTTTTTTGTTTGTTTTTGTTACTGGGGATTGAATCCAGGGGGATTCTACCTCTGAGGTACACTCTCATCCCTTTTTATTTTTTGTTTTGAAATAGGTTTGAACTCGGTTGCTGTGAGTCTCTGAAGTTTTTGAGGCTGTCCTCAAACCTGGGAACCTCCTGTCTGGGCCTCCTAAGTACTGGGATTACAGGTGTGTGCCACCATGCCCAGGAATTAATAATTCTAAAAGTTTTATTCTATGTATTTAAAATACTCTGAATAGGGGGTCTATAGGGAAACTCTAAAGACCAAAAAATAAGGACAAAACAAAAAATATTAAGAACTCCCCTACCAGAGTTTGGGAGTAGTATGAAAGGAAAGGGATTGTTAAAAAAAAAAAAAAAGTGCTCCCCATTAGATTGACTTGAGCTATAATTCCCCAATACTCTGAGAATGTTGGTTTATCATTACGGATACTTGATTGATCCTGAGACTTAAGAAATTAAATCTAGGAAGAATTGAATTATAGCTCAGTAAATCACATTTTTGATGGTCTACAGATATAGTTGAAGGGTTGCAAACTGCAAGAGAATTAGACAAGCCTTTAGACATTTTCCAAATGATAAATATTCTGTAATCAGCTTCTGAAGGAGGGAAAAGAGTGGAGAAATCCCCATTGAAGTGTTTAAGTTTATCCTGATTGCAACTGGACTAAACCACCATCCTGCTATTGATTCCTACTATTGAGTAGAAAAATTTCCCTAGCCACAGGAATTAACTCTCCCAGAAACTTCCAAAATACTTGGAAAAATAACAAGAAACATTTCATAACTCATTCTTGGCTCAGTTATTTAAAATTGGGCATGCAGTGAGTAAGTTGGGTGAGATCAAGGAGAAGTTTCCTAGATCTTAATGATGTGCATCTCTTTTAAGGTTACTCTTAACAGGAAAAGGTGAGAGTTCTCTTAGATGTTGTTAAAATGCAAGTGGATTACACTTATTAATTCTTCTACATCATTCAGGAAACCCAGGAGATGATGTTGCTGCCGAGGAAGACCTATGAATGCCATTATTGGATAAAATGCTCAAAATGTCAGAATGTGAGACTGGAAATAAGTATATATGTATTTCTTTACCTATCACACTAATGTTTACAATGTACTGGTAACCTAAGAACTATATATATATTCATTTACTTCATTCTTACAACAATCTAACAAGAATACAATTTTTATTATCTTATACAGATGGATGAGAAAATAGGGTAACCAATAGGCTAAGAAAGTCATATGACTCCTGAAAGAAACAGGTTTGGAACCAGGGAGTCTTCTAAGACAATGCTCTCAATAATTAAGCTGAACTCTCTATACAGATGATCCTATAGAGCTGGGTACTTGGGAGGCTCAGACCTGAGGATCTGGGTTCATAGTCATCCTCAGCTACTTAGTGAGGCCCTCTGCAACTTAGTGAGACCCTATTTCAAAATAAAGAATAAAAAATAGGACTGGGAGTATAGCTCGGAGGTAGAATGCCCCTGGATTCAATCCTCAGTACCACAAAACAAACAAACAAACAAAATCCTATAGAGGTCCAACTATGGCAGAGTGGCCTAAATCCTAGTGTCTAATAAATACCAGTAAAAGTCATAGCTTAGTTACAAAAGAATGCAGAAGAAAAAAATTGCAGATATGTTTACAAAGATTTTCATTTCAATCTTATGCTTCTAACTAAGAGAATTTCTGAAATGTCTAATTTATCTACTAGTTTCTTTTCCTCTTAACAATTTTAGGGACTGAGGAGCATGGGGAAGAAGGTTAGAAAGAAAGATTTACAAGAAAGAAACAATGTCCCTTTTTCTTCCTCCTTTCAATGTATAATAATTTGTGTATGTGAAATTCAATGGCATTTTAAAAAATCAGATGATACCTTAAAATTGATCCATGAAAACAGTGGAAAGTGGGAAGATAGCACCTTGGAACTGTAGCCAACAGTTGGGCAAGACACTAATTTGTTTGAGGTTACCAGCAAAATAACTTTTGAAGGAGATGGAAGATGGTGACATAGAAGAAGTCAATGTGTTTCAGTTGCTTTGAGACCTGAAACTCAACCATCTGAAGCACTGCTTCTTGACAAGGGAAGAAAAGCAGCAAAAAACTCAAGATAATGAAAATTGAAATGCAGGAGAAAGCCCAGCGTGGTGGTGCATTCTTATAATCACAGCATTTAGGAGGCTGAGACTGGAGGATCTGGGTTCGGGGCCAGCTTCAGCTACCTAGTGAGGCACTCTACAACTTAGTGAGACCCTGTTTCAAAATAAAGAATGAAAAGTAGGGCTGGGAATATAGCTCAGAGGTATAATGCCCCTGAGTTCAATCCTCGGTACTACAAAAAAAAAAAAAAAAAAAGAAAGAAAGAAATGCAGGAGAATCAGAGCCAGATGAGAGAGCAGAGGACTGTAAAGAGCTCCGTGTTTCTCACCTGGTGAGTGGAGAGTGCCAGGGCTGGCAGCTGCCAGTGCTGTGGCTCCCAGAGACCTCCAGCAAAGAAAGAATTGATTACAGGAAGCCACAACCACAGACCATTACCAAAAGCAGTCTACATTTCTGTCTATGGTTGACAAACACTGGGCTACCCAGACAACCTACCAGTCCTGTGGCTACAGTTGAACCCATCTTTTCCTGAAGATACTCGAAGCAGCACTCATCAAGACCTTTAGTTAACAAGCCATCCCAGTGGGAGACTCCCCTGCATGGCCACAGGGACTTCAAGGCAAGGAATAGACTAGCGGTGTCTGAGATTGCAAATCACCCCCATGGAGGTGGGGGGTATGGGGTATTGTCAGATAGAGTAGAAATGTGAATTAGCAGACAGCCCCTAGAGACATTCAGGTGGGAGAGACGTACAGTTCACAATGTGAAGAGCCCTTGTAGTGTCTCTAGGACACTCAGCCATGGTGTCTGTGGGGGTAAACAACTCAGTCTATGGAGTTGCAGGCTCAGAAAGCAATAAACTTGCACCTGGCCATGTCTGGGTGCTACAAGCACCAATGCCAGAGTCCAACAAGGGCTCACATAGTGATTGCAACAGCAGTGATGTCCCTGAGGCTAAAAACACTGAGCCATCCAAGCCCCAGGCTTAGAACTATACAATTTTTCCCTGCAAAAGCTTGGACCTTGGGTGGAAAGCAACAGGGGTGGGGCAGTGGAACTATCTTGGCCAGGCTACACCTAGAAGCCAGGAGGCCAGGGGCCCAGCAGAGTTTCAGTTGATCACAGCTATAGGCTGGAACTTAACACTGTCTCCACCAGCAGAGTTTGTGCCTGGCATGCATGCATGCTAGTGTCTGACAGTACCTCATGCGATCATAACAAACAGATCAGGGGAGGTGTCTAAGGAGCCATCAAAGCTCAGCAAGGCAGGCCACAAGCTTGGAACAAATGAAAAGGTGACATTCAGGACAAAAAAATAGAAAACACTTCAGACTTCTCAACCCAGGTCGTGAATGCCAGGAGGGACTGGTATGATGTACTCCAGACCTTGGGAGAAAACAACTTCCAACCAAGACTACTATATCCAGCAAAGTTATCATTAAAAATGATGGAGAAATTTTAAAAAAATCCAAGACAAGCAGAAACTTGAATTCATGACTACCTAGAATTCATGGCTACCAAGCCAGAATTAGAGAAAATGTTAAAAGAATAAAACTTAATTTTAAAAAAAGCAAATTCCAAACCAGAGAAGAGGCAAAATCTACCAGGTGAGCAACGAAGCAAAGAATAAATAACACCACATCCAACATAAAATAAAACTCAAAATGACAGGAAGCAAAAATCATATCTCAATAATAACACTGAACATCAAAGATCTTAATTCCCCAATTAAAATACATAGACTGGCAATGTGGATTAAAGAACATATTCCAACTATCTGCTGCTTGCAAACTCACTTTACAGCCAAAGATATCCATATGCTGAAGATGAAAGGATGAAAAAAGGTATATCATGCAAATGGGGGCCCAAAACAAGCAGGGGTAGCAATGCTGATATCTGACAAAACAGACTTTAAGCTAAAACAAATCAGAAGATACAATGTAGGTCATTTCTTACTAATACAAGAAACAATGCAACAAGAATATATAATGATAGTAAGCAATTATGCCCCAAATGTGGGTGTACCCACTTTTGTGAAGCATACTCTTCGGGACATCAGATCTCAAATAGACCCAAACACAATAATATTAGGAGACTTCAACACACCACTCGCACCACTATATCAATCTTCCAGGCAAAAGATGAGTAAAGAGTCTTCAGACCTAAAGAACATTATAAACCAAGTGGACCTAACAAACATATACAAAATATTTCAACCAGCAATAGCTGAATACCCATTCTTCTCAGCTGCCTAAGAAACATTCTCCAAAATAGACCATATCCTGGGCCACAAAGAAAGCATCAGCAAAGTCAAAAATAATTAATTCCCTGCATCATCTCAGATCACAATGGAATGAAAGTAGAAATCAACAACAGGAAGACCAAAAGAAATTACATAAATACATGGAGACTGAATGGTATACTCTTGAATGAGGAATAGATCACAGAAGAAATAAAGGAAGAAATAAAAAAAATTCCTGGAATTAAATGAAAATAGAGATGCAACATATCAAAATCTATGGAACACGTTGAAGGTGGTGTTTAGAGGACAATTTATAGCACTGAGTGCCCATATAAGAAAAACAGAAATCCACCAAACAAACAACCAAATGACACACCTCAAAGACCTAGAAAGACAGGAGCAGTCTAATTCCAAAGTCAGTAGAACACAGGTGATAAATAAAATCAGAGCAGAAATCAATGAAATAGAGAATAAAAAAAATACAAACAACAAAACAAATCCCAGCCAACCTAACCAAAAAAAATAGAGAATCAACCCAAATTATCAAAATCAGAAATTAAAAAGGAGACATCACCACAGACAGTGGGGGAAATTCAGAGGTTTATCAGAAACCATTTTGAAATCTTATATTCCAATAAACTTGATAAACATGGAAGAGAAATCAACAGGTTCCTATACATATACAACCTACCTAAATTGAACTGAGAGGATATTGAAAACCTAAAACAATCAATAGCAAGAAAAGACATAGAAACAGCAATAAAAAGCCTGCCATCAAAGAAAGGGGCAGGTTCAGATGAATTTCCAGCTGAATTCTACAAAAGCCAAAAGAACTAAATCCAATACTTCACAAGTTATTCCATGAAATGGAAAGAGATAGGATTCTTCCAAACTCATATAAGGCCAGTATCACATTAATACCAAAACCAAATAAAGATACATCAAAAAAAGAAAATTACAGACCAATATAATTGATTAAAATAAATGCAAAACTTCTAAACAAAATACTAGCTATGTGCATCCAAAACCACATCAAGAAAATTGTAAGCCATGACCAAGTTGGTTTCATCCCAGGCAAGCAAGCCTGGTTCAACATGTGGAAATCAATACAATATATTCACCACATAAATAGAACTAAGAACAAAAATCACATGCTCATATTAATAGACTCTGAAAAAGCATTTGACAAAATCTAACACCCACTCATGTTAAGAACACTGCAGAAAATTGGAATAGAAGGAACATACCTCAACATCATTAAAGCATTATACAATAAACTCAAAGCCAACATCAGATTGAAGAGGGAAAAACTTCAGGAATTCCCTTTAAAATCAGAAACAAGACAAGGATGCTCACTCTCCCACTCCTTTTCAATATAGTCCTTGAGACTCTTGCCAAAGAAATAAGACAAGAGAAGGATATAAGAGGAATTCAAATAGAAAAAAAAATTAAAAATATCTTTATTTGCAGATGACATGATCCTATATCTAGAAGACCCAAAAAACTCAACCAAAAGACTAATTTGATTAACAAATTCAGCAAAGTAGCGGGATACAGATCATTCTAAAAAAGTCAGTAGCTTTTCTATATGCCAACCATCAATCCACAGAGAAAGAAATACAGAAAGCAGTTCCATTCACAATAACCTCAAATCCAATAAAATACCTAGGAATAAACCTAACCATAGAGGTAAAAAACCTCTACAATGAAAATTATAATACACTAAAGAAAGAAATGGAAGATCTCAGAAAATGGAAAGATCTCCTTTGCTCTTGGATAGGTAGAAAAAATATTATCAAAATGGCCATTTTACCAAAAGTGACCTATAGAGTCAATGTAATTCCCATCAAAATGCCAGTATCATTCTTCATAGACCTAGAAAAATCAGTCATAATTTCATAGGAAAAACAAAAGACCTAGAATAGCCAAAGCGATTTTCAGCAGTAATAACATGCAGGAGGCATCACAATTTCTGACTTCAAATTATACTACAGAGCTATATTAATAAAAACATGGTATTGGCACAAAAACAGACACATAGACCAATAGAACAGAATAAGAGATACAGAAACAAATCCACACATTATAGTCAATTGATTTTTTACAAAGGTGCCAAATATATACGTTGGAGAAAAGTCAGCCTTTCAACAAATGGTGTTGAGAAAGCTGGTTATCCAGTTGTAGAAAAATGGAACTAAATCCTTACCTCTCACCCTGCACAGTAGTCAACTTGAGATGGATGAAAGACCTGAAAGTTAAACCAGAGATTGTGAAGATACTAGAGGAGGACATAGGTCCAACACTCCATTATGTAGGCCCAGGTAGAAACTTCCTCAACAAGATCCCCAGAGCTCAGAAAATTAAAACAAGTATTAATAAATGGGATGGCATTAAACTGAAGTGTTTCTGCACATCAAAGGAAACCATCAAGAGTCTAAAGAGAAAACCTATGGAATGGGAGAAGATCTTTGTCACTTACCCCTCTGATAGAGGACTAATATCTAGAATATACAAAGAACCTAAAGATTTACACTAAAAAAAACAATAACCCAATCAATACATGGTCAGGTGAATTGAATAGACACTTCACAAAAGAAGAGACACAAATGTCCAGTAGATACATGAAGAAATATTCAACATCATTACCAATCAGGGAGATTCAAATCAAAACTACAATGAGATTCCACCTAACCCCAGTCAGAATGGCAATCATCAAGAAATCAAAACAATATATGTTGGCGAGGATATGGGAAAATACAAATTCTTCTACACTGTTGTTGGGATTGCAAATTAGTTCAGCTGATGTGGAAATCAGTGTGGAGATTTCTCAGAAAACTGGGAATGGACCCACCATATGCTCCAGCTATACCACTCCTGTGTATCTTTTTAGAAAGATACCAAAACCAGAGAACTACAGTAATATATGCATACCCATGTTCATAGCAGCACAACTCACGATAGCCAAATTATGGAACCAACAAAAGTGTCTATCAACAGATGATTGGATTACAAATTATGGGAAATATACACAACAGAATTCTACTCAGAAATAAAGAAGAACAAAATGTCATTTGCAAGAAAATGGAAGGGTCTGGAGAACATTATTAAGTGAGATTAGCCAATCACAGAAAATGAAGGGACATATGTTTTCTCTAATATGCACAAGCTAGGGAGTAACTGGGATACCAGAGGGACTCCAAATAATGGAGGAGAAGCCTCACTGGAACCAGAGAGGTGGTCTAAGGGAAGGGGTAGAGGAAGACTGAGATTCATTAATGGAAATACTACCATCGACTATGTGTACATATGTGAATAGACCAATGTCAATCTACTCTGTATTGGGAAGGGAAGGAATGGGGAGGTGGGGGGAGGGGCACCAAGTGCTCTTACATGTATGTTATTGTCAACATGATTTACATAATTTACATTATAATGTGAGACCATGATGCACCAATAAAAACATATAAAAATGATTCAAAAAAGTTATTTAGACAGTGGCTTCTGATAGATTGAATTCAATTTAAAACATGAATTTAAACAACTAGTAAAAAAAAATTCCCATTATAGAATTCTATTGATGAGCCACCTTCCATTATCAAACTAAATCCAAAAAGACTTGTGCTGCTTTTTCTTCCCACTTTGAATTACATAGAAAATAAACACCAAGAAGTAAAAAAATAAATCATATTTCAGACTCAAAAGTGAAATTAAGGAAAATGACAACTGGAAGCAGTTGTTTTTTGACTTTCAAAATCCTGACAGAAGTTTGACAGGAAAATGTTTTTGAAAGTCAACTATCTAAAATGTTGCTTATTCATGATTTTGCCAGAGAATACTGAGGGAAATTAGATGGCAATCTCTCCTTGTCCAGCTGTCAAATAATACAGCAAATTTCTCTTCCACCAAAGATACAAAACTTGAAGAATAAAATTCAAACTGTTGGAAAACTGCACTTCAATTCAGTGGGTTTGAGAGACATCTAAAAATGGATATAATGTGACAACAACTACCAGGACACCAAAAGTGACAAAGGCTATATTTGTAGTACAGTGTGAGTAAAAGAGAATTGGAAAATCATGATGGAGAAAAGAGTCTATGTAAAACTATATGGAAGGAAGCCGGGTGTGGTGTGGGGCATGTCTGTAATCCCAGTACTTGGGAGGCTGAGACAGGAGGATCACAGGTTCGAGGACAGCCTCAGCAAGTAGTGAGACTTTCATTAATTTAGTGAGACCCTGTTTCAAAATAATAGGGCCAGGGTAGAGCTCAGAGGTAGAATGTCCTTGAATTAAATCCCCAGTACCACACACACAAAAAAAATATTATTTGGAAGGCTTGATTAGACCTTTAGAGTACTGAAGAGAGACATTCATCTAGGTGATAGCTTACATGTCTCAGATATCTCAGATACATATTTCCCTGTGGTGTTTACTGTAATGCTTGTTAAAGGCTTATCTCATCATAAATATCTATTAGGCAGTTTAATAACAATCAGTGAAACTGGTTTGACATTCAACGTATACAGGAATTATACCTCCTGGCCGCCAACTTGAACACTGAAGAGTGAAGAACACCTTTAAAAAGTTGGCTAATATTCCTTATGAAACAGGTTTTTTCTTCTTAAAGCTAGAGAAATCAAAGGATAGCAGTAGATCTGACTCTTAGAAATATGTGTATTAAGGCAAACTAATCCTTCAAACCACTGTGGAAAGGTAGCTGCAAGAATATTCAAGTCTATCAGAATTCCTTCTTCCATCCTACCCTCTCATGTCACTTTTTCTCTTGCCAGCTCTCTCCTGGCAAGGAGTCTTTCATTTTTCCAATAGGTATATGATATTAACAAACCAAATTTTTTTATAGAATATGAAAAGGCATCTCCACTCAATGACTCTATTCTTCTATTCTGAATAGAATAGAGGTGGATTACTCTGCATCTTGGTTTTTGGTATACATTTCTCATCTTGAATTCCAGTCTTTATATGTGTTTTATTGCCCACCACTTTTCAGTGCCTTTACTTAAGTAGAATCTATCATCATCATCATCATCATCATCATCATCATCATAATCATAATCATGTGTTTTATTCTTCTGGATCCCTTTAATCTTATCTGTAATCTATCTGTTAGTGACTTCATCCCCAAACAGATTAGTAACTAGGCTAGTTATTTTTTTAAATCTCTATCTCAGGGCCCAGCACCTCACACTTAGTAGGCACATAAAAACTTGTTGTATGTATAAAGTAAAACACCTTTAAAAAGTTCTAGAAAATTTTGTTGCTATCCTCTTTTTTTCTTTAGAGCATAAACATTTTGAGCACAGGTACAAACTACATAAAGTATAAGAAATCTGGGCATCTAGTCAACCTGGTGATGAATCAAAACAAAACCTTTGTACACAATTTCCTTTTTTCTACAGGGCTACCATTTATCATTCCAGGATCACTCTTGCCTTTCTTCTCTCAACATTGTAGGTGTTTTTCTTAAAGGCCCAGAAAGGAGTCTTTCTTGGTCAATAGTGAGTCTAATGCTGCAGTACTCCCCAGTGAAGGAGAGGAGAAGAGGAAGAGAAGAGGGAAGAAGAGAAAAAGAATAAAAATGAATTTTCTAACTCTTTGTAATTCTAGGTTAATGGAATCCTATATGGAAAAAGTACTATTTTATATCCCTCACCTTTTTACTTTACCTTCATTCCATCTTACTTTCAAAATATCTATTAAAGACACTGTATAGCTCCAAGCACATTCGGGTTTACCTATTCAGAGGTAATGGTTGCAGTGCATATAGTGAAGTCTTTAGGCCGCCCTTAAGGGGAAGAGTGGGGGGACAGAGGGTGAAGTAGAGAAAACTATGTATAACTCAGGGCGTAATAATTACCTCCTCTCTGAAAATAGTAAATGGGATGAATATGTATCTATTTAGAGATTCATTTCCTTTCAATTTTATAGATGAAATGAGAGAAAAAAGTACCTAGCCCCAGATCAATGTCATTCCCATAAATTTCTTACTTAACAGAAACTTTTGAAATAAATTCTAACATGAAAAATAAAATGAGGTTAAACTCCTATTTCATTCATGATCACATTAAAATGATGCATTTTTATAGAATTTTTATTTTTATAGATGACAGCTCTGTGTATTGTAATAAGCAATAGAATTACATCAAGTATATGCAAAGATAAATAAACCCTGAAAGCAAATTGTGCAGTATTCAAACATTAATAAATGCAATAATGTAGAACATAAATCAAATTCCATTTTCCCCCAAACACTAGACTAATTTGGTTTATAAACATGTTCCTGAAATTTTGTATCCTTTCATATTTCTCATATCATTAGGAAAATAGCATTTATTGCCATTTTACAAAATATTTTTACATTTTTATTCCAATATTATATGAGAAATAATTTTATGCTCTTGGCTTTGCTTTCATATTCTTGATTTTTCAAAAGAGGCTTGTATCAAGGCTTAATATTCATCACTTGTCTAATAGTTGTCTTTCTAAATATCAACATACATTTAGACTATAATATAGTATTGCTCAAAATAAAGAATTTATTGAAAGATTGAAATAGGTTTTCTGTCTAAAAATTACTAGCACAATATACAATTCTACATTGACATTTTTTATGTTTGTTTTATTGCAAAGACAGGCCTCTCATGACCAGGCATTATTCTGATGGGACATTCTATTTTAGCACAGGGAATTCAGTATCTATGAGTTTCATCTAGTGTGAGCACATGTGCTCAGTACTGTTACTTATTTGGGAAAGCAGAAAAATGGAGCATTCTAGTGACTTTTCCAGGTGCAAATTCTAGCTCTGTCAGATCCTTCTGGATTTAGTGAAGCAACCTCTAGCCTAGACCATGACAAGTTGAGCAAAAGCATGGGGGAAAAGCCAGGCAATAACTTGCAACAAGAATAATCACCACAAAGTGGTAAGGCTATTGCAATGCTAGAGTACCCGTCCAGGTGCCTCTCATCCTGAAGAATACAGGAAAAGCTCAGCACTCATTGAAAAACTGTGATGTGTGAATTTTTACATACTCTCTTTAGGATTTTCCTTAGTTTTCTTCTGGCAAGTATAAAGACATAGATCCTTGAAGAGGCAGGCCACAACATCTTTACCCCATATCCTCCATGCACTTTGCATTCATTAAATATTCATCAGGGGATTTTTTTCTAAAATGTTAACTCCAAAGTTCTACCTAGGAAAGACGGCTATAGCAAAAATGTTCCCTGTGGAACACAAGAAAGTAAAGGGGATTGAGCTTGGGGGTTGACAAGAGTCTAAACTCTGTATTCTCTTTGCAAAACTTATGCCTTGAGGTCATAGCTTTCTGTCCAGAGCTGTTAGTCTCAGGCAAACACGTTATTTTAGATGAGAGAAAGAAGGTCTAGGGTTTCTATTTGTATATGCTATGCCTATTTTGGTTATCTTGAAAATAAAGAACCTTTCAATTTAACACCAGAGCCCTCCAAACAAACTCTATCATTTCATGTCCCATCATGTTTTCAGCCTTATAGGCAAGTTATGTAAATCTTTCTCATGAAATCATGATTTGCTCAAGTTATCTGAACAATTTTACTGACATAACTGTACAGGAAAATAAAATGAAACTCCAGTTAGAAGGGGGAAAAACAAGGGAAGAGCCAATATTGCAGCCAAATGTTGGGTATGAAAAATAGTCACAATGTTCATGAGCAATATGTGATCAGAGCAGCACATGGAAAGGAGAAATGATATACAAGTTAATGTGAAAATGCCCTTTAAAATTCATCATTTCAATTTGTATCTTTAAAAGTTTCAATTTGTGTCCTTTAAAATTCATTAAAGGACTGTTTATTAAATCTCTATTCTGTGGTAAACACTGTGGAGAAATATTAACAATAAGCAAGACATAATCCCTGTCCATCCAATGTCCGTCTTTCAAAAGGATGATTTATTCATTGATAAGTCCAACTCAAGCTAGTAACACTTAGGACTTAAGACTGTGGTGGGTGGGGAGATTTCAAGCTGCATTTCATAGGGGTCTTGAAAGAGGAGTAGATTTTTGAAAAGCAAGATGGAAAAAGGCATGTAAGGAGGGGGGAAAGGAGGCAGACTTCCCGTCATTGGCATATTTGGAAAATGGCATTCTCCTGGGTCTGTGAACAGAGCAGTTTACCTGGAACCAAAGGGTTATGTGAGGAAGACATCTAAAATAAGGATAAAAATTAAATCAAGGCCAGTCTGAAGCAGGCTAGGTTTACATTTAACCTCCTATGAAATAAGGAGCCAAGTGATATAGCTATACGGGAAAATTAAGTGGCTAAGGTAGTTTTTAAGAATATTAATCTGGTAGGTATAAGAAAGAAGGGAATATGGGAAAACTAGACATTGGGTGGTTAGTTAGGAGTTAGGTGTTCAGTTGGGGTGGTGCTATAGTTTGGATCTGGAATATCTCCCAAAGGCCCATGTGTTGAAGGTTTGGTCCTCAACTTGGTACTTCTGGAACGTGGAGAAAACTTTAAGAGGTGGGGCCTAGTGGGAGGTTTTAGGTCACTGGAGACATTACCTTGAAGAAGTTATGGGATGCCAGTCTCTTCCTCTCTCTTGCACATCCTGGCCATCAGGTAAACAGTTTGCTACACTATGATATACTGCCTCATTGCAGGTCTAAAAGTAGTGGATATGCCTGACAATGAACTGACTGAAGCCATCAAAACCATGAGTTGAAATAAGCCTTTTTAAGTTCATCCCAGGTATTTGTTATGGGAACGGAAAGTTGACAAACACAGGTAGTTTCAATGGGTTTATGTGTATAGCGATAACTGGGAAAACTTAAAAGGAAGGTTCTTTAAGGACAGACTGTGGGAAAAGAAGAAAGTCAGAGTTAGAGATGACTTCCAGGTCAGGCCTATGTAGTAAAAATGGGACTGAATAAGGAAAAATTTTGGCACGCATTAGTCCATAATTTTCCAAGATAATTGGTATTTACTCTAAGTATTATGGGATGGTAGTGGCTCTACTATGAGAAGAGCCAAGAAAAGTTTCTGGCTCAGGAATAAAGATGGTTTGCTTTTCTTTGTTTATCTGAATTTAGTTCATGTGAAGGCAGGACATCCAGGTGGAAATATATAGCAGATACCTTTCAATGATGCACTAGCTGGGGTAAGCAGGGTTTTAAATTTACCAATAACTCATGAGATCTTAGTGGAATGGTTTTTCTCATTGGATTCAATTCCTTTCAAATAAAGATGAAATATAAATAAATATTATTATAGTAGTCTGAACAATGCCTCCAAACATATCCTGGGAATAGTTAATATCACTTTGAGTGGAAAAAACTATCTTGCAGATTGGATTATAAACTTTGGGATTGGGAAAATTTTCCTGGATCATCATGATGGGCCTCAAATACAATAAAAAATGTTCTTATAAGAGACACACAAGAAATATTCAATATAAACAGATGAGAAGACAGTGTAATCACAGATGCAGAAATGGAAAGGAAGCCCGGCGTGGTGGCGCACGTTTGTAATCCCAGCATTCGGGAGGCTGAGACCGGAGGATCCGGGTTTGCGGCCAGCCTCAGCTACCTAGTGAGGCACTCCACAACTTAGGGAGACCCTGTTTCAAAATAAAGAATAAAAAATAGGGCTAGGGGTATAGCTTGGAGGTAGAATGCCCCGGAGTTCAACCCCCAGTACCGCAAAAAAAAAAAAAAAAAAAAAAAGAGTTAAAGAATGTCTTATTTTATTTTACATTAATATTTTCTCTTAAGGGAACACTCTCAGCATAAAGTTCTTTGAAGTTAGTAATTTTGTTAAAGAAACATCTCAGCATCTCAGCATCAGACATTCAAAACTTTACCCACTATTTTCTTACTCTCCAAACTAATGAAGACATACTACAAATCAATAATAGGAGTCTGGTTTTGAATCTTATCAATCATAACATAAAAGCAACAAAAATAAAAACACAGATGTAGGAAAGGGACTCAGTGGTGAGGAGAACCTTTATCATCATGTACTTAAGAAAACAGGACAGACATACTTTCTAAATTATCTTTTTCCTTCATGAATTATATGTATAGTTGAGAATTTCCTGTAATTTCCCATACTTTACAAATTTGCTCCTACCTAGCCAACCATAAAACTGAAGAGTTTCCATGAAGAAAACAGGTTTTCATATTATGGTATGAAATGACTCCAGCCAGGCATGTTGGCACACGCTTGTAATCCTAGTACTTGGGAGGCTGAAACTGGAAGATCCAGGTTCATGGCCAGCCTAAGCTTCTTAGTGAGGCCCACCGCAACTTAGTGAGACCCTGTTTCAAAATAAAGAATAAAAAATAGGGCTGGGGGTATAGCTCAGAGGGAGAATGCCCATACATTCAATCCCCAGTAGTGAAAAAAAAAAAAAAATGACTCGGTATTTTCCTAAATGCTCCTACTTGTTAACTCTGTACATAACGTTTAAAGTAAATTTTCTTAGAAAATTATGGACTGATGTGTACCAGAATTTTTCCTTGTTTGGTCTAATTTTGAATGACCACCTTTAATAGGAAGAATAAAATCATTCATTCCACAATTTACTGCTCTCTCTGAGCTTAACTTAGACTAAGAATCAATATTATTCATATCCAACTCAGTTTATCTTAAACAAAAAGCAGTCAAAAAGACCTTTGAATCTCAGATAAAGCTAGTTTTGAAATTAACATTCCATTTAAATAAATTACAAAATAGATACTATATTTAAAATTTTTTAAGGCAATTGAAGTTTTTGCTTATTCAAATGTTCATGTGTAAAGCTTCAGTCGGCAGCTCATTGCAGGAGTGCACGTGCTGACATTACAACAATATAGAGGCTCTGACAGCATGGGAGATCATGAAGAATCCTGCCAAAAGACAAAAACTGTAAAGATCTAATTGACTTTTATTAGATTAAAAATCTATTTCACTTTTACTGGATTCTAGAGTTGAACATTTCATTTAATAGACTAGAATGGGTATTCTGAAGAGCAAAGCAGAGATGATTGGTTTTATAGACAGAAAAGTGCTGAAGAATGCAGGAACCAGGAATGAAAGTGAGTTGGTCATTTCAAAGTTACTTTCCTCATAAGGTTACAACAGTAGAGACTTCCTTGGCATGCCAGCTTAGGTAAATTGGACTAACAATCAATATTATTCATATCCAACTTAGTTTATCTTAAAGGAAAAGCAGCCAAAAAGACCTTTGAATCTCAAGATAAAGCTAGTTTTGAAACTAAAATGCCATTTAAATGTTACTTTCTGCATCCAGTTTTTTTTTTGTTGTTGTTTTTGTTTTTGTTTTTGTTTTTTGTAAGTGGCTCATCTCAAAGTTTGGTTTGAAAATGGAGCATTTAGCTCAAGCAACTCCATTCTGGTTTAGTATCATTTAGTCAGGCCTAGTACAGAGGCTCAGACTGAAACAATGGCCTCATAGGTTTCATTTAAGAGTCCCATGCCAGGGGCAGTGGTACACCCCCAATATTGGAAGACTAAGAAAGGAAGATCACAGGTTTTAGGTGAGTATCAGCAACACTCTCAGCAACCCAGTGAGAACCTGTTTCAAAACAAAAAATTTTTAAAAAAGGCTCAGGAGTAGAACGACCCTGGGTTCAATACTCAGTACCCCCCACACACACATAATACATAAATAAGCTAATTAATTAATATAAATATGCCCGGGGGTGTAGTTCAGTGGTAGAGTGCACCTGGATTCAATTCCTATTAGCAACAACAATAACAAAACTCCCATAAATTCTTACACAAAACAATAATAACTTTTTAAAAGATTGTCTTGCTTTCTGCTGCTCTAACAGAACACTACAAACTGGGAAAATTGTCAGCATTAGAAGTAGGAGGCTGGTGTTGGGAGAATACGGTGCTAGTATCGGGCAAGAGCCTTCCTGCTCACTGGCACATGGAAGAAAGGCAAGCCAATGGACACGAGACAGGGACAGGAAATCAGGCTAAATTTAACCTTTTTTATCAGAAGCCTACTCACTCCCTAAAAGCATAAATCCATTCATAAGTGTAGAGCCCTCCTGACCTAATCATCTCTTAATGCTACAACAATGGTAATTACATTTAAACACATGTTTTGGAGAAGATATTCAAACCATAACAAAGACAAACAAGAATGCACTGATGATTCCAAACTGACTTAGTAAAAAGGGGACAGATCACAGTTGCTGGAATACCAGAAAGTTTCAAGGCCCATATATATGATTCTTTAAGTAAATTTCATTCTTGTTAAGTGAGAAAATAAAGAGAAATCTATACATAAAAGAAAGAATTTTTAGATTCAACTAAGTTTATAAATCATCTTCTTGAAAAGATGTTCCAAACATGTTGAAAGACATTAGATAATATGAAATAGTTTCTAATGTAGATAACTATTTTTATTTACTTTTTATAATGTGCTTTTATTGGTACATTATAGTCTCACATCATAATGTAAAACATGCACACAGCACTTGGTGATTAGCCTATCTTCTTGAAATGTTTATAAATGCTCAAATGAATTTATTTTCTTGACGGTGGACATATTTCTACTCAAATACTAGGCATGCAAGTGAATGTGAATTAATTAAAATCCTATTGTGTAAGATTTCAGTAATCTAGAGGGAAAGACATTATAATTAGAAGTAATCTGCATATATAATTTATGTTGTTTGGAAGACCTAAATCACTGCTAAGAGTTACATAAATTTTTAGAAAACAATTTCTAATTTTAATTCACTTCACTTTGATTTTTGAGTCTCTAGGGCCTACTTCGTAAATCCCCAAACAAGTTCAGATCATTAAATTTCTCTTTCTTTACTGTGCAACAAGTTAAAGCTGAAAAGAAACTGATTTTTATATTTTTCTGACAGTGTAAGTTATAGAAATCAGTGTGGATTCTTGTGGTCTCTTTTGATCTTGGCCACCTGTAAAATTTTTCTCCCTCCATGCTTGCCCAAATTCCCCAAATGTATTCAGCTGCACACCAAAAAGCTCACACTGTTTTAAAGTTCACACTGTTGAAAGGAAGGATGTGGTTAATAAGAGGGTAGGCTCAAGAGCCAAACTATGAAGACTCTGATTCTGGTCCTGCAAGTCTCCAGCCACCAGACCTCAGACACATTTTTAAGCTTCCCCTGATACTGTTTTCTCATTTACCAAGAGTGAATAATAGTTGGGCATGGTGGTACATAACTATAATCCCAGTACTTGGTAGGCTGAGACAGGAAGATCACAGGTTTGGGACCAGCGTCAGCAAGTTGGCAAGAACTTCAGCAACCTAGTGAGACCCTGTTTAAAAAAAAAAAAGGCTGGGATTGGGTAGATTGGAGATAGAATGCCCCTGAGTTCGATCCTCAGTAACACACACACAAAAAGGTATCAATTCATGAGGTTGATGTGAATTTGAAAATGGTGTATATGTCTTTAAAGCTTGGCACATAATAGACACTGACAAGAGTTACAGAACGTATGATTCCTTTCTATGTGTGATTCTTAGAAAAATATGTTTCAGAGTTGAACATTCAAAATACTAAGATTGACCAGGAAATACAAATATGGACTAGGATTCCTCATCAAGCTAGGAAGAGAAAGTCCAGACTGTAACGCTAATATGTACAGCACGTCATTTAGTGCAGCCCTTCTTTGCACCTCTGCAAGAAAGCTTAGATAAAGCAGTCACTTAGGACTTCGAAAAGCCATCTCCGTTACAGCTTCACAACAATTACCTGCAACTGAGATGCTCTACACATTTATTATATATTCACATCAGGTAAAAAGAATTTAAAAAATATTTAACATTTCCCCAAATAATCAATGAAGATTCTAATGTATTAAAATAGTATCTGGACTTCCGGGAAGATGGCGACGGAGTGAGACACGTCTCAAGAGGCGCTGTGAGCTCGATTCAAATCAGTCGTGAAACCAACTTTTTAAAGAAGAAAAAAGCAACAAAAGGGTGAAAAACGCTGTGAAAACTGGAACGCAGCTGAGCAGAATCCGGAAGGCCGACCAGGGAGAGCAAAGAAGCCCGTCTCTGCGGCTGTGGAGCCACGACCAGGGAGAGCAAAGAAGCCCGTCTCCGCGGCTGTGGAGCCACGCTGCTGAGCGGAAGCCGCCATTGAGCCGGCCCCCGGCGTGGAGTCTACTAAAAAAGAAATATACAACAACCTTCTGCACCCCACCGGCCAGAGCTGGAGTGAGCGACTCCTGAACTCCCCATCCTAGCCAGGCGGCATTTCGAGGCACCTTCGACAGAGACCAGAACGCGTGGTACGACCAGCTTAAGCCTGTGCAGGCCCATCCCAGCTCACCTCTCCTCACGGAGCCGGAGCAGAGATAACTGCACTGCAGAGCTTGAATCAAAACGACCGCAGAGCAGCTTCTCGACTGAAGGAAGGAGAAGAAAAGCAGCTTAAAAGTGAGTAAAGAAACAGGCAGCTGATCGGAATCTAAGGAGCAGACCAGGGAGAACGGCGGAGCAGCTGATCGGAATCTAAGGAGCAGACCAGGGAGAACGGCGGAGCCGGCGCGTGCGCAGCAGGAGCAGCCGCCATCTTGTCGGCCGCCCACAGCAGCAGAAACCTACCCAAATATCTGGAGAGGCCAAACCAGGTCTTTTCTTACAAACTTGCAGGGATTTTTATCTTGCTTCTTGCTGACGGTCCTTGTTTTCTGGGGTTTTTTGCCTTGTTTTGTTCCGTTTTTACTGTTTTAACTTTGCATTGCTTCGATTTATGTATGTTTGTT